>JAXLNO010001341.1:163140-296381 GCA_038087875.1 Malacoraja senta
TCTCTGGCGCTGTAAGGCAGCAACTCTACCGCTGTGCCACCGTGCTACCCCACCATTAGCACGGAGAAAATGAATCACACCTTCTAAATATATGCAATTACCATGTGAAGATGTAACGCCACTTATCTAAATCTGTTCAGTAACTTTGCGTTTGTTAACCGGTGCACTTTGCATGAACACAAAGCAAAAGCCACCTCACAATAATCCAAGGTAGTCATTACCAATCTATTAAAAAATGTTAACATAGATTATGCCCGAAAATATTTTTTGCTGTGTCGACATGGCTCAGGGTAATAATTTCAGGTGCTAACGTGTAGTTACACCTCTGAACTTACAGAGAGAGATAGTACAGATGTATGTCTATGTTTTAAAATGTCTCAAGGAATGAAGAGACTGCAGTTTGTTCTCATTGTAGCCTCAGGGCAGGATTTTGTAAGTGAAGTAAATAAGTGAGAGGGAGCTGTGGTATGCGTGTGGACACCTGTCTGGCACGTTCCGGCGGCAGAGATTTTGATCTACATGGCAGGTTCGCACACGCCAGTGTGACGCCCTGGATGTGATCATACTACCTGCTCTAAGGTTTGCTGAATATCGCTGTAACATTCAAACTATGCGCCTTATATTAGGAATCTGCTGTCTCCAAATACCTGATTGTGAGTGTTTTGAAATGCTAGCAGATGCAACTGCTAAATATGATGACCCCAATTTGGCATGAAATGGAACTGAATATTTCACCCTTTTTTTAAACTGTGCTGTAAAATCTGCTGTATTACTGTGGCATTTCCTCCAGAGGAAGGCTTTTCAGCACTTTGTGAGGTGTACTAATTGTACTTGTTCTGGTTTAGTTTAGTTTAGAGATACAGCGTAGAGACAGCCCACCGAGTCCATACCGACCAAAGGTCACCCATATACTAGTTCTATCCTGCACAGTAAGGACATTTTAACAGAACCCAATTAACCTACGAACCTGCACGTCTTTGGAATATGGGATGAAACCGGAGCACCCGGAGAAAACCCACACAGTCACAGGGAGAATGTAGAAACTCCGTACAGACAGCACCGCTTGTCAGGATCGAACCCGAGTCTCTGGATATGTAAGGCAGCAACTCCACTGCTGTGCCACTGTGCCGCCCTACTTGTTCTGGTGTTTGACCCTTGGTCCATAATTCAACCTTCATACAATTCAATCTACATTTTAAAGATGAAGTGATCTCTGTCTCAAGTAATAGTCCCACACCCCATCGTACCATGGCAAAGAATTCTAACATGTGTAAAAACCTAATCTCCCCCCCTCCACCCCTCTCCCCCCTCCTCCCCTCTCCCCCCTCCCCCCTCCCCCCCCCAATCATAGGAAAGAGACATTTGATTTTGTTGCCATATCAAGACTTTATCATCTTAATAGCATCATTTAAGCATCCACTTACTCTTCTCTAATCCAGTAAAACTGATTCTGCTTTGAGGACAGCTGTTCTATATTCCTCTCAGCCCAAAAGCAAAAGTCGTGAATGATATGGCCAGAGAATCAATATAACTTTGTTTAATGGAATGTATCAGATTAACATCAGGAGCCTGGCAGGTACCCGATGCACCTCTGCATCTCTTTAACATCTTTTAAGACCACTTTTACACCAAGTAAAAAAAAGACTCAAAGTGCTGGGGAAACTCAATGGGGAAAAGTGTTGGAGTAATTCAGCAGTTCAAAGAGCTGGAGTCACTCAACGAGTCAGACAGCATCTCTGGAGGACATGGATAGGTGATATTTCGTGTTGGACCCTTCTTCTGACTTCTTTCAATAGACAATAGACAATAGACAATAGGTGCGAGCCAGCACCACCATTCAATGTGATCATGGCTGATCATCCCCAATCAGTTCCTGCCTTCTCTCCATATCCCCTGACTCTGCTATCTTTAAGAGCCCTATCTAGCTCTCTCTTGAAAGTATCCAGAGAATCGGCCTCCACCACCCTCTGAGGCAGAGAATTCCACAGACTCACAACTCTCTGTGAGAAAAAGTGTTTCTTCATCTCCGTTCTAAATGGCTTACCCCTTATTCTTAAACTGTGGCCCCTGGTTCTAGACTCCCCCAACATCAGGAACATGTTTCCTGCCTCTAGCATGTCCAAACCCTTAATAATCTTATATGTTTCAATAGGATATCCTCTCATCCTTCTAAACTCCTGAGTATACAAGCCCAGCTGCTCCATTCTCTCAGCATATGACAGTCCCGCCATCCCGGGAATTAACTTTGTAAACCTACGCTGCACTCCCTCAATAGTAAGAATGTCCTTCCTCAAATTAGGGGACCAAAACTGCACACAATACTCCAGGTATGGTCTCACTAGGGCCCTGTACACACAGGCTTGGGTTTTGTTCACCTGTACTTATCTCTCCTTCTGCAGCTGGACATTTATTTTTGTTTGATAACAATTCATCAAAGTACCCAGTGATATTATATTTTGTTACAGGTGCTCTATGAATGCAAATTGTTCCTGTTAGTGACAACAGCAGAACAAATATTGGTTCAAACCAACGAATTGGCAAGCTCTGAGATCAGGTAGGATACCAGACCCGTGTTAGCATTTAACAAAAAAATAGTTATTCATTTCTCGGGATGTTGGCTGCTGCCTTACATTGCCAGAGACCCGGGTTCGATCCTAACTATGTGCACTGTCCGTGTTTGTATGTTCTCCCTGTGACCGCGTTGGTTTTACCTGGTTGCTCCTGTGGGGTAACATAGAACGATGGTGAATGGGTGGTCGATGGTCGGCGTGGACTCGGTGGAGTGGCCGGAGGGCCTGTTTCCATGCTGTATCTCTAAAGGTAATATTGAAATATATTTTAAAAATAATAATAATTGTGCATTTCCAAGTCAGTAGGTACGTTCGCTCGTGTGTCAGATGATGTAGCTCGCTGTTGGCTTCTGTCGTCGTCCAACATGTTGACAGAACTGTCGCCCAACGCGTCACAGAGTGCATCGCATCGTCGTTTCCAGGGATCGCCACGAGGAGGCTTCTGTAATGATCCCCAGTCAGTAGGTGTGTAACTTAAAATGGAACTTTAAATTAGTGGTTTCCAACTGCCCTCGTCCTTGTTGGAAGATGGCAAAGGTTTTGAATGTAGTGTGGGTGCAGCGTAGATGAAGAACTGCAGGACATTTTTTCAATGGGACCTACAGCAACTACAGTGATTTGGTACAGGATGAAATTAATGCTTAGGATTGTGGATGGTGTGCCTACGAAGAGGGTTGCATGGCCCAGGATGGCGTTGAGGTTCTTCAGGGCTGTTGGAGATGCATTTATCCAAGTGGACAACGCAGAGGCATCCCATTTTGGTCATTCTTCCTGCTCTGCTATTCAATAAGATCATGGCTAATGGTTTACTTCAGTGTAGCTCTCCTGCAGTAATTCCAAACCCCTTGGTTTCTACAGCACCTAAATATCTATTGATCTTTGCCTTGAAAATGCTCAATGAATGAGCATCCAACTTCTCCTTGGGTAGAGAAAGTAATTCTCTTTCACTCGTTAATTGCTTTCATTTCAAATCTCTCTCCCTCTAACTTTTAGTTTAGTTCAGAGATACAGTGCGGAAACAGGCCCTTCGGCCCGCCGAGTCCGTACCGACCAGTGATCCCCGTCCATTAGCACTATCTTGCACAGTAAGGACAATTTACAATTATTACCGAAGCCAATTAACCTACAAACCTGTGCATCTGTGAAATGTGCGAGGAAACCGGAGCATCCGGAGGAAACCCACGTGGTCACGGGAGAAGGTACAAACTCTGTACCGACAGCACCCATGGTCAGGATCGAACCTGGGTCTCTAGCGCTGTCAGGCATCAACTCTACCACTGCGCCACCGTGCCGCCCAACTGTTCCCATTAACTAATCAACCAGGAGATCTTTGGCTACACTGGTCTCACTCTATCAGACATATTCCCTTCCCTTTCTTCTACCCACCCCCCCCTTCTCTGCAATGAAAAACTAACTGATTTTTTACTCACCTCTTCTGACGAAGAGTTTATTTTTCCAACAGATATTGCTGAGGGTGTCTCGATTGTTTAATTATTCCTTTGGGTTATTAGCCAGTTAACTTAATTCTTGCATTTATCTGAGACCGATGAAGGAAGTCAGTACAAAATGACTAGCCCATCTAAACGAGAAGAATTATGCTCAGACTGGAGAAGAGCCGTTCAATATTTTTGTACAAGATCAAGGGAGAAGGATTAAATGAATAACTGGAGACAGTTATGTGAACCTCAGTTAGGCGTGAACTTTCAGAATCCATAATTCAACATAAAATCAATGGACCTTTGGAAATGCATAAGTTAATCAAGGACAGCCAGCATTGATTTGTTAGCACCTTGTCCTCGGTATTTATCATTAAACTTTTTTTTCTAATTCTGTTTTCTTACATTAATTTTAGTGAGTGATTTGTAAGGCATCTCCCTAGAAGCTCAGGGATATTATTCTCCTCCTGAATGTGAAGACTGACACAAAATTAATTATTCCACATCCCTTTTATTGCTTTATTAACACTATCCCGATATCCCCACGAAGACCCACTTCTCTTCTGACTGGCTAATTCACTTAAGATAGACACAAAAAGCTGGAGTAACTCAGCGGGATTGGCAGCACCTCTGCAGAGAAGGGATGGGTGACGTTTCGTTTCGAGACCCTTCTTCAGGCCTAATAACTTGTTTATTTTAGTATCCCCTATCTCCTATTTACTTTTTATGTCTACCAGAATTTAAGTTAAATAATTTGATTCCTTTTAAAGTTGACACCCCCCCGAGATCTAATCAATTATCCTGATTATTCTATTGATATCTATTTACCAAGTTACTATTGTCATTTTGGTTTAATTATCTTAGCATCTCTCCACCACTCTCCTTTGTCCTGTTCTGATGAGCTGATTCCCCCAGCTTTGTGACCATTATCATGTGCGATAGCAGTTATCCATTAATATAGGTTTTTAAGAAAATCTTCAGTTATAATTGCTTAACAAACTTCCAGCCTCAGTAACGGCTTTTTAGGGCAGCACGGTGGCATAGTGGTAGAGCCTTACAGCGCCTGAGACCCGGGTTCAATCCAGACTACGGGTGCTTGTCTGTACGGAGTTTGTACGTTCTTCCCGTGACCTGCGTGGCCTTTCTCCGAGATCTTCGCCATCCTCCCGCATTCCAAAAGCGCACAGGTTTGTAGGTTAATTGGCTTGATATAAATGTAAAATTGTCCCCCGTGTGTGCAAGGTAGTGTTAATGTGCAGGGATCACTGGTCGGCATGGACATGGTGGGCCAAAGTGCCTGATTCCGCGCTGTATCTTTAAGCTAAACTAAACTAAATTAACACTTAACTAGTAAGGTACTTAGCGGATTGACAGCTGCCTGCCACTGATTTGCACTTTAATTTCCAGTTTGATAGCACTCTGTTTGTACTCATTAATCCGCTGGGAAAACATTAAAACATGGAACAGTACAACACGGAACCAGGAACTCGGCCCACAATGTCAATACCAAGATAAACTAATCTCATCTGCCCACATATGGTCCATATCCCTCCATTCCCTGCATATCCATGTGCCCATCTAAAAGCCTCTTAAATGCCAATATCGTATCTGCATTCTCGGCACCCATCACTTCTCTGTGCAAAAACCTGCCCTGTACATTTCCTTTAATCTTTGCCCCTCTCATCTTAAAGCTAGACCCCCTACTCTTTGGCGTTTCCATAAATGGGGGAAAATGTTCTGACTGTCTACCTAACCTATCTATACCTCTCATGATTTTATAAACTTCTTTGTCCCGAAACCAATCCAAGTTTAGTTTAGTTTGGTTTTGCGATACACTACAGCTTGGAAACAAACCCACCAAGTCTGTGCCAACCAGCGATCACCCATACACCATTTCTATTCTACACACTAGGGATAAGTTGCAGAAGCCAATTAACTTACAAGTCTGCACGTCTTTGGAATGTGGAAGAAAATCAGAGGACCCGGGGAAAACCCACGCAGGTCACAGGGAGAACATACAAAGTCCTTACAGACAGCACCTGTAGTCGGGATCAAACCGAGTGTCTCTGGCACTGAGAGGCAGCCACTCTACCGCTGCGCCACTGTGCCGCCCTAAATGTAGTGAGATCGTTTATGTGCGTGATGCTTGCTTCCATAAATCGCAGTTTGATCCTTTATGCATATGTACAGAGGCAACTGCAGATGTCTGGTCATGTCAATGTAATTGATGTTCGCTCACACACTTATTTACCATTATTTTTTGTGCCAATTATGAACCAATGATAATTTGAGGGGGATCTCTTTCGTGATCAGAGTTTTGTTTACTCTGACAAAATCAAACAGATTTGCATTCGGTAAGAAAAGTGAAATGGATCCTGATTCATAATTTGGCTACGTTCTCAAACAGCCTTTTTCCAGCAACATAATTGCCAAAAGAGCCATGTGTTCATGTTGTATAGAACACTACTTGATGAAGATAGACACAAAAAGCTGGAGTAACGAAGAAGGGTCTCGACCCGAAAAGTCACCCATTCCTTCTCTCCAGAGATGCTGCCTGTCCCGCTGAGTTACTCCAGCTTTTTTGCGTCAATCTTCGGTTTAAACCAGCATCTGCAGTTCCTTCTGAAGCCCCTGTCCCACTGTACGAGGTAATTCAAGAGTTCTCCCGAGTTTTCCCCTGATTCGAACTCGGAGAATGTCCGTAGCGGGGCCGTAGGAGTTCGTGGATGTCTCGTAGTGGCTCGTACAAGTAGAAAGTAACAATTTTTTTCATCACGAGTATTTTTTTACTCGTGGACATTTTTTGCCGGGATGAAAAAACGTCCCGAGTTTACCAGATGTCCCGAGTACCTACCGTTACTCATACAAGCCGCTACGAGACATCCACGAACTCCTACGGACCTGGAGCGCCATCGCGGAGCGGAGCGGGCGATACCTTGCCTGGGTCGCCGCGCTGGATCGACGCGCTGGAGCTCCAGTGAGCTGCGACCGCCGAGCTCAACACCTCCTGGCTGCGGGACTGCGGAGCGACCAGCCGCGGGCGGCGGCGCCGACTCCAACATCGGGAGCCTCTGAGCTCCAAATCGGCGCGGCCTTGTCGGCTTCAGGTGCCTCGGACTCTGGTAGGGAATCGGCCGTTCCAGCCGTCCCAGCCGCTGTGAGGACTCTCCCGACGCCGGGGCAACTGCACCCGGTGAGAACGGCCAGGAACATCGGGCCTCCGTAGAGGCAACTGTGGAGGCCTCAATAGGCCTGACTTTTGGGTGAACTGGGGTTGGGGACTGGACATTGTGCCTTCCCCCACAGTGGTAATCATTGTGGGGGGATGATTTTGTGTGTAATGTGTAGTGTCTATGTTGCTCTCTGCTCTCTCTTCCATATTGTGTTTTTGATTTTTGTTTTTGGATTTAATTCTATCTTTAATTTGTGTACTGGTGATGTCTTTGCTATTTATTTCATTCCGCTTACATGTTTCTTGTTAAACTTTGTAAGGTGTCCTTGAGACTTTTGAAAGGCGCCCATAAATAAAATGTATTATTATTATTATTATTATTCTCCGAGTTCGAATCAGGGGAAAACTTGGGAGAACTCTTGAATTACCTCGTACAGTGGGAAAGGGGCTTAAGACATACTACTTTGATGAAGGCAGGCTGTCACCAATACTGCCTACGTTTTAAGCAGTGAAAATGATTTATTTTTTACTAAGATGGAAGTACTGTATAATAAAATGATAGAGATTTGTTGTCTTCATTATTCACACACCTTTACCCCTAAGGTCTTGCAGTTTTCTTTTTTTTATCTCTGGCAAACAGATTGAAAGAGATGAACAATTGTTTGCAACCTGGTTTAAGTTACAATTGATTTATTCCCATTAAAACATTCTGTACTCTTTTCTCTTGGTCCCTTGATAACAAAGATGTAAGTTCAAGTTTATATTTTTGTGTATATGGTTAATACCAGGGCAGCACGGTGACACAGCAGTAGAATTGCTGCCTTACAGTGCCAGAGACCTGGCAACGGGTGCTGTGTGTATGGAGTTTGTACCCTCTCCCCGTGACCTGCGTGGGTTTTCTCCGGGATCTCCGGTTTCCTCCCACACTCAAAAGATGGACAGGTTTGTAGGTTAATTGGCTTTGGTAAAATTGTAAATTGTCCCTAGTGTGTGTAGGATGGAGTTAATGTGCGGGGATCGCTGGTCAGCGCGGACTAGGTGGGCCGAATGGCCTGTTTCCGCGCTGTATCTCTTAAACTAAAACTAAAAACTAAACTATAAAGCAATACGACTTTAAGAAAACAAAGAAGGATATTTTCGAGTCATAAGCATCTGCAGGTGATGATTTACAACAAAAAAAAGACACAAAGTACTGGAGTAACTCAGCGGGCAGGCGGCATCTTGGGATATTGTCACAGTTAATCCTTATTTGGGTTTAACTATTCCAGTGCTACAGTTCAGAAATAAAAGGAGACATGTGACAAGATTCCTGGCTCTGATAGTACAGACAATGAGCCCGTTTATATCCCAGCGGTATAAACATTGACTTCTCTAATTTCATGTAGTCCCTACTTTCTCCTCCCCTTCCCAGCTCTCCCTCAGCCCACTGGCTCCACCTCTTCCTTTCTTCTTCCCGCCCCCCCCCCCCCAACCTCACATCACTGAAGAAGGGTGTTGACCCGAACGAAACGTTACCTATTTCCTTCGCTCCATAGATGCTGCCTCACCCGCTGAGTTTCTCCAGCATTTTTGTCTACCTTCGATTTTCCAGCATCTGCAGTTCCTTCTTAAACATGTTTATATCCAATATATTCAGTGGCATAGTTTGAAAAAAATAAAGATTTGTTGCTGATACGAGAAACTGCAGTTGCTGGAATCTTGAGCAATATGCAATGTACTGGAGGAACTCAGCTGGTCAGACAGCTTCTGTGGAGGGTAATGGACAGGCAACCTTTCAGTGGTAAAAACAAAGAACTGCAGATGCTGGTTTAAACCAATGGGTCTGATATGGGTCTGAAGAAGGGTCCCAAGCTGAAACTTCACCCATTCTTCAGAGATGCTGCCTGACCCGCTGAGTTACTCCAACACTTTGTGTCTATCAGACGACCTTTCAAGTCATGACTCTTCTTCAGACTGAGGAAGTGTTCTGACCTGAAACGTCAAATGTTAATTCCCTCCACAGACGCTGCCTGGCCCGCTGAGATCCTCCATCGCTTTGAGATTTGTTGCTATTTTTTATAAACGCAAGACAAACTGTTGTCGCTGGGGAGTAGGTGGAATTGGTGATCTTTCCTGTTTTAGTTTAGTTTAGAGATACAGCACAGAAACAGGCCCTTCGGCCCACCGAGTCCGCACTGACCAGCGATCCCCACACAGTAACACTATCCTGCTCACACTAAAGGCAATTTTTACATTTATACCAAACCTATTAATCTACAAACCTGTACGTCTTTGGAGTGTGGGAGAAAACCGAAGATCTCGGGGAAAACCCACGCGGTCACAGGGAGAACGTACAAACTTCGTATAGACAAGCACCCGTGGTCAGGATCAAACTCGGGTTGCTGGCGCTGTAAGGCAGCAACTCTACCGATGTGCCACCATGCCGCCCTGTTGTTCCAACAGGACTCTCTTACACCCTTCTATGAAACAGCATCACCGTATCCCTCCATAACCAACCCTTTCCTATTCCTCACCATCAAGCCTCCTTAGACATGGCAGGGATCCTAGAATGATCTTGTAACATTATTTTAAACATATGATTACCGAGACAAATGGATGCTTTCATTGCCTCAGAATGAGTCAGAAGCCATGAAATATAACTGAAATATAATTCAACACCACTTCAGAAAGAGATATTTGAAATGAATTCACATCCAAAAGTTAGCGTGCCTTTTCACTGTTTGGAGGCTGACCTATCTGGATTTATTTCAGTGGTTTATATCACAAGGGAAACCCAATCTGCCTTGTGGTTCTTGGAAGCCTCTAACTTTAATATACTTTGGACTCTAATACCAATCAAACATAGTCAGGGAAGCCGTTCTTTGCATCCAATATTGTATTTTATTCTTGTCAAATCATTGACTGTGCATAAAGGCTTTTACTTATTTCAGCTGCAACATCTAACACCAGTTGGTTTGTTCTTTCTTCAATATTATTGTAAATCAAGGGAGAAACCGTGAATACATAATATTAACCTGGTGACATTTAAACAATCCAACGTTTGCATCCGAAACGGATCTGTCAGCAAATCCCCGGGATGTTGCAAGTGCTGTATTTGTGAGTTTGTTTGTTAAAATTTGATCAGTGTAAAGTTGATAACTTTAAAGTTGGTGAAGCTTATATCCACTAAACCAGTTACAAACAGTCAAATAACATCATTTCTGTCGCCAACTTTGAAAGTGGGAAGTTACTGAGGAAATACAGAACACAATGATGGATGGCAGAAGTTGTTTAAAAAAAAGTCTGGTCATATCATGTGTTTCAGATTAATCAAGTGGTAGATTAATGCAATGAATGGAGTGACCCCTTTGGCACAGAATATGACCATTCCCTCATTTGGAGCAGTCAGCTCACATGCATTGAAGCTAAAATATCTCATCTGACATCCTCATATGAAAACATTTGGGACTGGATTTAAAAAATAAAAATGCTTATAATCAAGATAAATAGAAGCAGATGATGCAATATAACCACAATAAAGGATACACTTCCAAAAATTAAACCATCTTATAAAATATATGATACACTTTAATTTTTATTAGAGCCCGGTGATCAACCACTTAACTGTAAAGGATGGGCATCTGGGTCTATTTCAGACTTTTGATTTGGTTTGGAAGTGGTGGGTGCCGTGGGAGGAGGGAGCGGGTGGATATCATTAAAGTTCGGGCCTTACAAATCTATGCTCAAAGCTAGGATGGGAAAGATCCACAGCATGAGGCAAAGCATTTTCCCACCACACCCCCCACCCCCCCCACCCCCCCCAGTTGGCTTGTGAGGATAAATGCATATCTGTCTTTCAAAATGTTTCCACAGGCATGTGCTTCCTGCCATCAGCTTCGCTGGCTACTTTTTTTTCATATCACCATTTGCAACACTAAAATAGTATGTAGATATTTATGATGGCAACTTTCCTATGTAAACAATTGCCTGCCACGCTGCAATTGCGAGCTCTAGCCACCATCTGGCACTGTCATTTCTGGACTCTGTTTCTCCCCTCTCTCGCCATCTGTCTTTATCCAGCCTTTTCTAGAGATGTGCATTTAACTGCTTTAACGCAAACTATTGTTTCAATGTATTTATCAATAACTCGCCCCTTTCCATTGATACTGCCTGTGCCTCCGCACCGCTCACCCCACCCCTTCCCTCCCCACCTTAATTCTTGCCATAATGATCGATTTGGGCCTACACCCTTTCCATCCTTTCCTTTGGACTGTCAGCTCCTGTTTCCCTTCAGAAGAAGGGTCTCGACCCGAAGCGTTACCTTTCCGTGGTCTCCAGAGACGCTGCCTGACCTGCTGAGTTACTCCAGTGCTTTATGTCCTTTTTGTGTATTAACCAGCATCTGCATCCTCCCGTCCGACTATTTTGTTTGCATCGGTTTTCCATCTCTTCCTTGGACCTCTTCACTTTCTTTTGATTCTCAATCATCTCAAGCCATCCCTTCGATTCTTCCAGAGGCTGACTGCTCATCTCATGCCTGTGCCTATTCAACGCCCCTTCCTTTATCTTGGCTGGTAATTTATATTCAAGCAATGAACACTATCCACTTCTGGTTTCTCACTTCACTGCCCTTGGACTGCTGCAGGGATTATCTCCCTCCAAGCCTTTGTTCCACAAAGAGCAATAATATTATTTCCTGGTTATTTCCTTTACATCTTGCAATGGGATTACTTACAAACCATCAGGAGAAGATTGCTAGGAGCTTGGAATGTCAAGGACCTTCCTCCGTCAGACCAGTGGGACATAGAAGAAAAATAATAATAAAACACGACACAGGAGGTACATCAATCATCATTGATATGAAACCTTAACATCCCTGGGAGCTTCACAAAATGTGAACGCAAAGGTGAGCAAAAGTCGAACGTTTAGTCACAAGAATGAAGAATTCTGGATGAAGGAAAGACGGGGAATGTCGATATGGAACGGTAGGACCATCTTGAAAGCCCAAAGAGATTGCAGAAGTTTGAGAGTTTCAGAGTATGAATAATTTGGACATGAGATGAGACAATGTTGGAGATGTTGGGTGTCTAGGCTCCTAAATAGACCATTAAAGGTGGAGATAGACGCTAAGTGCTGGAGTATCCCAACAGGTCAGGCAGTTTACACCCCAGCGGTATGAACATTGACTTCACTAATTTCAATTAGTCCCTGCTTTCTCCTCCACTTCTCAGCTCTCCCTCAGCCCACTGTCTCCGCCTTTTCCTTTCTTCTTCCCGCGCCCCCCACCCTCACATCAGTCTGAAGAAGGGTCTCGACCCGAAACGTTGCCTATTTCCTTTGTTCCATAGATGCTGCCTCACCCACTGAGTTTCTCCAGCATTTTTGTCTACCTTCAGCAGGTCAGGCAGCATCACTGGAGAAAAAGGGTGGGTGATGGTTCAGGTTGGAACCCTTCTTCAGACTTCAACCCTTCAAACTTTGTTTTTATGTGTGTCCTGATTCTCAAGTATGCCCCAAAAGTCTGCTGTTGGGATTTATGTGTGCGTGGTTGTGTGCATGTGTGGAGGAAGGATTTGTGGGTGAAGGGAACAACAGACAAAATGTGCAGGAAGGATCTGCAGATGCTGGTTTACACCGAAGATAGACACAAAATGCTGGAGTAACTCAGTGGAACGGGCAGCATCTCTGGATAGAAGGAATGGGTGACATTTTGGGTCGAGACCCTTCTTCAGACAGTCTGAAACATCACCCATTCCTTCTATCCATAGATGCTGCCTGTTCCACTGAGTTGCTCCAGCATTTTGTGTCTGTAAAGGGAACAACAGAGTTTTATTACACCTCAAAAAGGCCTTCAAGCGTGCAGTTCGCTCGGGAACCTTAAATATGGATCTGACTAATTTAACAATTGAGTCAAACCCTCAGCTAAATGGATCACCATTTCACCAATTTCATACACACAGAGTTGCACATCAAACTCTACTTTTGTTGGGCTGTACTCTTAAATCCATCATGGATACGGGCATGTTAGTGTTAATAAGGCATCATGAAATATTTCAAACTACACGACCTTGCTGGGCTGTGCAGAACAGCTGTTGCTCGTAGTTTGATGATCCCAATGTCGTCAAAAATCTCCCTGCATTCGAGCCATTTTAATTTTTAGAGAAATAATTAACAGAAAGGGTAGTTTCAATGGAATGTCAAATTGGCCAGAACTTCCTGCCAAATCGTAGATACCCAGGAAGCACAATGAATTAATGGAGGAGATGAAAGCAGAATTCTCAAACCATGTGTGCCTCTGCCACTGCAGAACACATTTGCACTTCTCTCTCTCTCTCAGCTTTCCAATTTATCAATGTGTCCAATTTGTAAAACAGGAACTACGGAAATAACTCCACATAAACTGGGCAGCACTGCTTTAAGTCAGCAAAGATAGAAAGATAACCTACACAGAATTTTAATTATTCCTTGTCAAGATTGCGTCTTAAGCTAAATTGCTACGCATTTTGTAGGCAAATATGGATTGCACTGTTAAAGCTATTTTTTTTGTTAAAAAGGAGAAGAAAAATCAGCAGTATTTTGATTTTTATTGCTGTCTTTTTCTCTGGATTTATCCGCGCATACTCTCGCTCTCAGTTCATCAGGTAGGAATCTGGTAAATTTCCAACAAGTGCCTTGGCTACATGTTTGTAGAATTGAATTATAAATCATTGTTGCGAAAAAATAAAATTGCTAAACTCATCAAGAGGTCTGCAATGAAAATCTCACTGAGAATTCCCAGCTGATTCCGAGACTTCAAAGTCTTTAACTTCTTGGAACATAAAAACGAGCATTTCTGCAAGATTGTAGGAGTCAGATCCCAATTTTCTTCCTCCTTTTTCCGGAGTCTCGTGCTTTTCGTTTGGAATTTTTCCTGGTCGGTGGCATTGAACAGAGTGTTCCACTGTGCCAAACATTACGGGCTAGCAGACACTCTGTCTGCTAGGGGACTTCCTGTCCCTGTTCAAGACACATTTTTAAAGGCCTAAAGTTAAGTAAAGACAAGGTCAGTGCATTACCCCTCCTCCCCCCACTCCCCACCTCCTCCTCTCCTCTTGACTGTTACTTGCTTTTCTAGTGATGAAAAATATAGTTATACTCTCAAAATATTAATCCATCTTCTGGTTTATTAGTTAAGTGCTCCTTTTTGACCTCACATTGAATCATTTACTTTGCATTTATCAGCTGTTGCTGACTGATTACTGACTGGTCACATATCAGCATTAAGCTGGAGAGAAAAAAAATCTTTCCTTTACATCAAACTTTCTCTGTAAAGTTAACTGTCTGCATTCTGAAGGAGATTCTAAGCAAAACAGAACTCCAGTCACAGCTCATTACTGCAAGGTCCTGAGGGCCTACAAAGTAGTTGTTATCAGGATTACAACTAATCAAAGCCCGAGCCCATTGCTAGCCATATCTCAGCTCCAAGCGGGACTAGGCAGCAGATTTGTTCTATTGAGATATGTGCATCAAAAGTCTGTGTAACAATGGGGGGTTCCCTGTAATTAGGGTACATTAGCCAGGAAAAATCCCTGCCCTTTGAATAGATCCATGCAATCTTTTACTGCCACTTGAATAAGCTAATGCTTTAACATCTCATTTAAAAGTCTTTATTGCCGACATCACCCCACCATCTCTTGCCTGCTTTGAAATTTCAGTCCAGTGTTAAGGGTTCGCAGTCTAGTTTAGTTTGTTTATTATTGTCACGTGTACCAAGATATAATGAAAAGCTTATGTGTGCTATCTAGTTAAAGGAAAGACTATATATGAATACAGTCAAGCTGAACACAGTGCACGGATAAAGGGTTAAACATTTAGTGCAATATATCGCATTGAAGTCCGATTAAAGATAGTTCAAAGTCTCCAATGAGGTAGTTGGGAGGTCAGGACCATACTCTAGCTGATGAGAGGACCATTCGGTTGCCTGATAACAGCTGGGAAGAAACTGTTCCTGAATCCGGAAGTAATGTTTGAGATTTAAGAGGCAAGATTGGTTTAGTTTAGTTTAGAGATACAGCATGGAAACAGGCGCTCCAAGAAATCCTTCCCTTTCATTCTGTCCAAGTACCAAGGAAGGGAACCTTTACACATTAAGGGTAGCCAGGTATATTTACACGAGCAATGAGTGTGTTTCATGCAGCCAGTGGTGTTATGCTAGAGATCTTACTTGGGGATTTGGTTACCATAAATGCAGAGGGACTGCTGTATTCATTGAAATGGTCTTGAATTAGTCAGAAGTACCTTATTTGCACTTATATGTCAGCCAAAGCACAAGCATTGGACTTCAATACCACGCCCTTTCCCAAAACAGCATGAGGCGGGTTTCTGCTCTGGAATGGGTATCGTCATCACCCACCATATTGGACGCATAAACGCCTGTGTTATGCTTCGAAGACGGATGTTATATTGATGGATCTCTAGGCCAAAATATTCATTCAAAGCAGATGTACCAAGTGTCACGCAAACAGCTCCTCTCCCTACTTTCCACATGAATTCATTATTTCCCCATGTAAGTGTTATGAGGCAATGGTGTGACTGCCAAAAAGTAGAGCCATTGAAAGCCGATCTCAAGAAGTCTGAACTTCATTAAGCATGGAAATACAATGTTTCTCATATCCATGCAGGATAGTGTCAATAGTCAATAGACAAAAGGTGCAGGAGTAGGCCATTTGATCCTTCGAGCCAGCACCACCATTCAATGTTATCATGGCTGATCATCAACAATTAGTACCCCGTTCCTGCCTTCTCCCCATATCCCCTGACTCCGCTATCTTTAAGAACTCTATCTAACTCTCTCTTGAAAGCCTCCAGAGAACTGGCCTCCACCGCCTTCTGAGGCAGAGAATTCCACAGATTCACAACTCACTGTGTGAAAAAGTTTTTCCTCATCCCCGTTCTAAATGGCTTACCCCTTATTCTTAAACTGTGGCCCCTGGTTCTGGACTCTCCCAACATCTGGAACATGTTTCAATAAAACTGAAATGGATGCATTTCTAACCACATTTCTAACCAAGTGGTAGTGTATGGGGCAATCGCTGGTTGGCGCAGACTCGATGGGCTGAAGGGGTTGTTCCCACACTGTATCTCTAAAGTCTTCAGACTAAAGTAAAACTGTGTCACATAAGGGGATATTGAGGTGGAAGACATGTTATGAACTGGCCCAATTCAGTATACCAACAAACTTATACCATAAATCTGTGTCATATCACCGCACAGTTGACACCGGAGAGACAAGGAACTGCAGATGCTGGTTTACAAAAAAAAAGATACAAAGTACTGATGTAATTCAGTGGGTCAGGCAGCATCTCTGGAAAACATGGATAGCTTTAGGTCGGGACCCTCTCTCAGACCGAAGTAGGGTCCTGACCCGAAACTTCATCTATCCATGTTCTCCAGAGATGCTGCCTGTCTCGCTGAGTTACCCCAGCACTTTGTGTCTTCAGTTGGCACTGGAACCATTTAGATATTTTTTCTAAAGCCCTCTTGAACTGAGTTTTACTTTAATTGAAGACTCTTTATTTGAATTTGAAGAATAACTATATATTGTTCCAAATAATAAACTGGGACTTTTAGGCAACTTTAACGGTTGAAGAACAAATGTATAAGGGGTAGGAAGGAACGTTTGGTCTGAAGAAAGGTCTCAACTCGAATTGTTACCCATTCCTTCTCTCCAGAGATGCTGTCTATCCCGCTGAGTTACTCCAGCATTTTGTGTTTATCTTAAATGTCTAAGGTGAGCAGTGGAGTTTCCGGTTTAGTTTAGTTTAGTTTAGTTTAGAGGTACGGCGCAGAAACAGGCCCTTCGGCCCACCGGGTCCGTGCCGACCAGCGATCCCTGCATATTAACACTATCACACACATGGGACGATTTTTACATTTTACCAAGTCAATTTACCTACAAACCTGTACGTCTTTGTAGTGTGGCGGAAACCGAAGATCTCGGAGAAAATCCGCGTAGGTCACGGGGAGAACATACAAACTCCGTACAGACAAGCACCTGCAGTCAGGATCGAACCCGGGCCTCTGGCGCTGCAAGCCCTGTAAGGCAGCAACTCGACCGCTGCGCCACCGTGGTCCATTGGTTTAGAGCTTCGATGAGAGAAATCTGAGATCTAATCTTTGGTCTACAAGAGTGTTCAAGGTACAGAAATAGTTAACACAGGAGATGACGTGAAATGGAACAGTGGATTAAGAGCAGAGTTCAAAGTAAGGATGGGGTCATTTATATTCTTCACACAGTGATCAACATGAGAACTAAACTTCCTGTCAGAGCATTGGAAGCATAATTAATACATAACTGCTTGTTGCAATAGAAGGGAGTAATGATCTTTGTACGTCATAAATTAGGATGAGCTTCACCATCTGTAATTAACTTGTGAACATTCATCTGAGGGAAAGCACTTTTGGCAAAGGCACAATATAGCAGTGCAACAAATTACTCGACCTCTTACAAGATCAACAGAGAGAAGAAACTCCAATGTAAACGGGACAATCTTGTTGTCTTTGGCTAAAGGAAACTTGAAACACAAATATAGGCCTAATTTTAGTCTCACTGCCACTATAAATATGATCAGATTCCATATGTTTAGAAAAGGTCTCCTTACAGGTCATGAAGGATTTAGGCAACAATGTCCTCCAAATGGCTGCTTCAGAAACTGGATGATTTTGATAGGAAACTATCAGGAGAGATAGATAAAATTATGTTTTAATTGTTCTTCAATAACACTGCAAATCACTTCAAATCACAGCATCGGAATGTGGCTAATTTGGCACAGCGGTGCAGCGGTACAGTTGCTGCCTTACAGCACCAGAGACCCAGGCTCGATCCTGACCACAAGTGCTGTCTGCACTGAGTTTGCACGTTCTCCCTGTGACCACGTGGGTTTTCCTCTGGGTGCTCCAGTTTCCACCCACACTCCAAAGAAGTAGGTTAATTGGCTTTGGTAAAACTGTAAGATGTCCCGAGTGGGCAGGATAGTGTTAGTGTGCAGGGTGATCGCTGGTCTGCGCAGACTCGGTGGGCTGAAGGGCCTGTTTCCGTGCTGTATCGCTAAAGTCTAAAGTAAGCTTGGATTCTATGGTTTCTCGTGAGCAATTTATGCAGCAAACAGAACCACATTGCATAGAGCAGAATCAGGGGTTGGTGAAGATGCTGCCACACAGCTCCAGCTGCTTGGACAGTTCCCGACCTTGGTGCTGCTTGTGTGGAGTTTGTACATTCTGCTTGTGACTAGGTTCAATCATACATCTCACATATGATTGAACAATGTGATTGTGGAAGCGTCCCGACCTGAAACGTCACCAATCCGTGATCCAGAGATGCTACCTGACTTGTTAAGTTACTCCAGCATTTTGTGTCTTTCTTTGATAAACCAGGATCTGCAGTTCTTTGTTGCTGTACATTTCATATCTTTCTCCACAACATAAAGCAGGCTATTTCAGCCTGTCGAGTCAATGCCAGATCACCATTTCAATGCCATTGCTCCTTGTAATCTATTTTCACCACAGTCCCATTAATTCCCACCCATATTGTGTTGTCCACCTGCACATCAGGGCAATTGTATTGCAAATTAACCTAGCAGTCTGAAGAACGGTCTCGACCTGAAACATCACCCATTCCTTCTCTCCAGAGATGCTGCCTGTCCCGTTGAGTTACTCCAGCATTTTGTGTCTATCTTTGGTTTAAACCAGCATCTGCAGCAGTTCCTTCCTATGCAATTAACCTAGCAGCCTACTGTCTTTGGAAAGGAAACCGGAGTACACACACGGGTTACAGGGAGAACATAAAAACACTGCATGGACAGTACCCTGGGTCAGGATTGTGGGGATGTGGGGTCACAACTCAGCCAGCTGCGCCACTGTGCCACTTACTTGTCAGTTTCATCTGGCTCACAAAATTTCTCCAACATCCACGGGGGAATTGACTGTGAAGCCGTCTCTATTGTAGGTTTAGTTTGGAGAACAGTGGCATAAACAGGCCCTTCGGCCCACCGAGTCGCATCGACCAGTGATCCCTGCACACTTACACTATCCTACACACACATTAGGGACAATTTACATTTATACCAAGCCAATTAACCTACAAACCTGTACGTCTTTGGAGTGTGGGAGGAAACCGAAGATCATTGTGAAAACCCCCGCAGGTCACGGGGAGAATGTACTATCTCCATACAGACTGCACCCGCAGTCAGGATCGAACCTGAGTCTCGGCACTGTAAGGCAGTAGCTCTTCCACTATGTGCCGCCCACACAGTGAGTGGCTTGAGAATCAGAAAGAAGCTCGTGGAGTGGGAATAGGTAGCAGGGAATTAAGTGAGGGATGAAATTACTTTGATTGCTCTGAGAGCCAGCATTGACTTGAGAGGCTGAATGTCTTTATCCTTTGTTGCACAAAAATATGAGAAATTTGAAGACATCTTATTTTGAAATATTTTGAATAAATATACTAATGCCATTGCATAAATCTATGGTAAACCTGGTGGACGTAAGGAACTGCTGATGCTGGTTTACCTCTTGAAAGAACACAACCTGCTGGAGCAACTCAGTGGGTCAGGCAGCATCTCTGGAGAACATGGATAGGTGACATTTGGGGTCATAAACCACCTTCAGACTGAAGAAGGGTCTCGACCCGAAACGTCGCCTATTTCCTTCGCTCCATAGATGCTGCCTCACCCACTGAGTTTCTCCAGCATTTTTGTCTACCTTCGATTTTCCAGCATCTGCAGTTCCTTCTTGAACATTCAGACTGATTATAGCAGGGGGAGAGAGCTGGGAGAGATTACTGATAGGACAAAGCCTGGCAAGTGATAGGTGGATACAGTTGAGGGAGGGGGGTGGAGTTGATTGGCAGATGGTTGGACAAAGGCTTGAGATGAAAGACAAAAGAGATATGGATGGGAGTAGCGTGAAATATGAAGCAAGAGGAAGCAATATAGGTGGAAGGGGACGGGAGGGGAAGGGGAAAGTGAGAAATGGATGTGTGTCAGGGAAGAGAGGGGCCCCACCAAGTGAGTAAGCCTGGTGGTTTTAGCATAGCATCGTGCATCGTTATACTGTTAAATAGTAATTTGCTTCATTGTTGTCCCAAAGCGGCAGTAAAGCTTTAACCTCACCCTTGGTTTTACTTGCAGAATTTCCAGCATACCTGGTGAGACAGTTCGGGGTAAAGCCGTAGACAAGTGGCAACTGCCACAACAACAAATTTAAAAGGGACGCCACAAATGTTGGAAATCCAGAAGAAAACATTTTTTTTTTTAAACAAGAGAAATATTAGCTCTTTCCACTGAATGGGAATGAAGCAATTGCCATTCTTGCTGTTTTCCAATTTTATTGTCTCTGGTTTTGCCGGTGGAAGAGGCACCCAGTGGATTTATGAGCGAACCTTGTACATAAATAACAATGTCATTAAAGAGCCTCTATGAAGCATACTTTGTGCATGGGGCCAGGCCTAATTAGTTGTCAGGTAGTGTAACCAGTACCAGGAATTTGATTTCAATGGGAAATCTAGAGAAAGGAAATTAATTGTGAGACAAAGCAGAATTCCTTCCATGGAGAAGGAAGGAAGAGTATACATCGTACAACTCTGCTCATGTCAATAATCTGACAGATTCATTTGCCAGTCTCTGATTCAAGGAAGCCCCTTTTTTTCTTTCATTTTTATGTTCTAAACTGAGTTTCTTTTCTAGGCGGACAGCCCCCGCTAGATAAAACAGAATCACTCTCTGTAATCTGTGCCAAGTCACAGATGTCTATGAGCGATTTGTCACTCATTTTGTCCTTGACTTTCCATTCTTGACACACGGAACTAATGTCTATTTATTGAGTCTGAAGAAGGGTCCTGACCTGAAACACCGTCTATCCATGTTCTCCAATGATGCTGCCTGACCCGCTGTGTTACTCCAGCACTTTGTCTTTTTTTTGTGTTAACTAGCATCTGCAGTTCCTTGTGTCCTCATTACACGATTCTCATCCATTTTCTGTCCAAATTTTACATGAACTAATGTTGGTGTATAGTTATATAGTAATCTTGCTTTATTTTGTGATTTCTAAAGGGAGAGTTAGTCAGACTTTAGCTATAGGGAGAGGTTGGACAGACCTCCATTTCCTCTGGAACGCTGGAGATTGTGGACAGACCCGATAGACGTATATACAATTATGAGAGGCATAGACAGAGTAGACAATCAGAACCTTTATCCCAGGATGGAAAAATGTGAATACTAGAGGGCATAACTTTAAGATGAGAGGGACAATATTTAAAGGAGATGTGTGGGGAACATGTTTTACATGTAGTGGGTAGTGAATGCCTGGAAAGCACTGCCAGGGATAGTGATCGAGGCAGACATGATAGAGGCATTTAAGAGACTTTTGGATAAGCATACAGATATGCAGGGAATGGAGGGATATGGATTATGTGTAAGTAGATAAGAGATAGTCTTGGCATCATGTTTGGCACATAAGACTTTCGACTTTGGACTTTAGAGATACAGCACAGAATCAGGCCCTTCGATCCACCGAATCCGTGCCGACCAGTGATCACCGCATACACTAGCACTATCTTATACACTAGGGACAATTTATAATTTTACCAAAGCCAATTAACCTACAAACCTGCACGTCTTTGGAGTGTGGGAGGAAACCGGAACACCCCGAGAAAACCTTCGCAGTCACAGGTTGAACGAACAAACTTCATACAGACAGCACCCGTAGTCAGGATCGAACCCGGGTCTCTGGCGCTGTAAGGCAGCAACTCTACTGCTGCACCACCGTGCCACCCCATTGTGGGCCAAAGGGTCAGTCCTTGTGCTATATTGTTCTATGTTCCACGTTCTAAATTAATAAGATAGTTAACTGAAGTGAATGCCACAATGTTTGCAAAACTGTCATCAATTGACACTAAATCAAGCATCTGAGAATGTATCCCACGAAAGCTGGTAACATTAAGGTGAAGGGGAAAAGATCTAATAGGCATCTGAGGGGTAACTTTTCACACAAAGGCAGGTGGATATATGGAACAAGCTGTCAGAGGAGGTAGTTGAGGCAGGGACTATCACAACATTTAAGAAGTAGTTAGACAGGTACATGGATAGGACAGTTTTGGAGGGATACGGAGCAAATGCTGGCTGGTGGAGATGGGACATGTTGGCCGGCGTGGCAAGTTGGGCCGAAGGGCCTGTTCCACACTGTATGTCTCTATGACACTATTAGGCCTGAAATTTGGTTCAACAATTGTGTTTTGTATTTGACTCCTGGCTCCTGCTCCCTCCACTGCCAGAACTATTGAGCAAAGGGGGCTGTGTTCCAAACAAAGCCTTATTCGTTGAGGGGGTTGAAATTACTCTGCAAGTATTGGCCTCTTAGAAGCTAATAAATCAATGTGCAATCCCCTTGCTTCACTATTTTCAACCTTGGGGCAATGCTTCTGTTAAAGTTACGGACAACAGAATAACATGTGAGAGAGAATCAATCGAGCTGTACGTATATTGTCTGAAAGACAAGGGGTAGAAGCCCACAAGAAACTCAACCATCTTCAGCTGCCAATTTTCTGCCAAGACCTGCCTCAAACAGTAGACAGAAAACTGGCATATGTGCCCCTGGTCTGAGCCAAGAAGGTATCGCTGCCTTCCTCTCAGCAGACTGCTGGCCTTAGGGGCTATTGCACTGCATCGGTGGAGTCCACATGGACAACAAAGGGGCAGCAATAACTTCTATGCCTGTTTTAGCTGTGGGGGAGGTGTTATCTGCCCACTGACCCATTGCCTACAACATCATTACCGTTAAGAAACACAGCCACAGTTTCTGATTCCTGTAGTGACTGAAACGAGCATGGATGCAGACAAGCTGAAGTATGAGCACCAGTTTCGACCTGGTACAGTGTTAAAGAAGGAACTGCAGATGCTGGAAAATCGAAGGTACACAAAAATGCTGGAGAAACTCAGCGGGTGCAGCAGCATCTATGGAGCGAAGGAAATAGGTAACGTTTCGGGCCGAAACCCTTCTTCAGACTGCTAGCAGCCCTATCAGTCTGAAGAAGGGTTTCGGCCCGAAACGTTACCTATTTCCTTCGCTCCATAGATGCTGCTGCACCCGCTGAGTTTCTCCAGCATTTTTGTGTACCTTCGACCTGGTACAGGTTCTGCAGCTTCATTAAAGTGAATGAGGGAAATTGGTGGTTACTGGCAGAAACACCAGTGTTTTATTTAATTTAATTAGTGTGAGATCATGCATGGCTGCGTGTATGCGTGCATATATGTGAGTGAGTGTGTACATGTATATGAATGTGTGTGTGCCTGCATATGCATGTGTGTGTGTGTTTGTATTTGCCTGTGTAAGTGAATGCATGTGTGCGTGCATGTGTATGCGTGTGCATAGGTGAGTGTGCTTGCATGTGCGTGAGCATGTGTGTGCTAGTGTCTATGTGCATGTGAGTGGGTGTGTACATGTGTCTGAGTGTGTGTGCGCATGCATGTGCGTGCATGTGTGTATATGTGAGTTTGCGTGCACATGTGTGAGTGTGTGCGTGCGTGTGCGTGCGTGTGCGTGCGTGTGCTTGCGAATGCACATGCGTGTGTGAGTGTGTGTGTGTGTGTGTGTGTGTGTGTGTGTGTGTGTGTGTGTGTGTGTGTGTGTGTGTGTGTGTGTGTGTGTGTGTGTGCGCATGGATGTCATAATTTTAATTACAGAATAATTGTCATTTTCGTAACATTATTTTGGTGACCCAGCAGCTGTCAAAGTTATTCTGTGAGTGCAGACGGCGTCTTGAGCTGAGACGGCCACTAAGTTGCCCTGAGACATGCAGATGAACAGGGAGCTGGGCTCCCAAATGAAGACAGCACTCAGGGTGATACTGGAGGAAGTAATCGTAAGTCAGATGTTATGGAAGTAGGAAACGGAGGTGCCACTGCACAAGTGTAAATATACTATTCAACCATGTGGGAGCTCCGATGCGCGACATGGAGACCATGTGGGAGATATAATGTAGAGACCATGTGCGAGCTCCGACATAGAGACCATGTGGAGGCCATGTGGAATCTCCATTGTGGAGACCACGTGGGAGCTCCGATGTGGAGACTACATGGGAGCTTCATCGTGGAGACCCTGTGGGATCATCCACGAATACAGATGACTACAGATGATCATCCACGAATACAGATGCTACCGATACCACCGAGACATGCAACTCAGAAATAAAACTGTGGGCTTAAAGAATTGCTTGCGTAAGTGCAAGTTAGCATAAGTCACCTATTACATAAGTCGGCGAGTGCCTGTACATCTTTGATCTTCAATTTCCCTTGAGGAAAAGCAACATTGTTGATAAGAATAAACCTTGAGTGTAGGAAAGGGGGATGCAACATTGAATAACTCAACAACTACAACTTGAACCTAGTTTCAAAATAATATTTATTGTTCCATAATGTTTCATTGAATTTTTAACTTCTAGTGATGACGAGGACAATCAAACTACATTTCATCACAGAGATTTATTGTGGAATGCAGTGCACAAATTCATAAAATTGTGAGCACTAAATACATATTATTGGTGTCCATTTGCTTCATGCTTTTTGCAATTATGAACTAGTATGATATGATATCGATTTAAGGACGAATTTATCAGCAATGGTACGGATTATTACGCCATTTATTCATGACACTCCCACCTTGAAAGGGCTTTTCAACAATTCACCTACTTTTCAAAATAAAAGGATATATTCAAACTGAAGCACTAAATACTAGAAATACCCAGCAGGGCAGGCAGTGGTTGTGGAGAAAGAGAAACAGAGCATATGATGCTTTTTGTGTTTCATTTCGATTTGTGCAGAATTTTGCTTTATAGGATCGACCCACCTTTCAAATTGGCGCAGCTGATAAATCTGCTGCCTCACAGAGTCGCTCACAGGTTCGATACTGACCTTGGGTGCTGTCTGTGTGGACTTTGCACGTTCTCCCTGTGACCGTGTGGGTTGCCTCTGGGTGCTCTGGTTTCCTCCCACATCCTAAAGACGTGCAGGTTTGAAGGTGAATCAGCCTCGATAAAATTATCCCTGATGTGTAGGGAGTGGACAAGAAAGTGGGATAACATAGAACGAGTATGCAGAGGTGATCGATGCCTGACGTTGACTCAGTGGGCTCAAGGGCTGGTTTCCATGCTGTGCCTTTAAACTAAACTGAACTAATCTAAAGGATGTGTAAGAAGGAACTGCAGATGCTGGTTTAAACTGAAGGTAGACACAAAAAGCTGGAGTAACTCAGCGGGACAGGCAGCATCTCTGGAGAGAAGGAATGGGTGACCTTTCGGGTGTACCCGAAAGGTCACCCATTCCTTCCCTCCAGAGATGCTGCCTGTCCCGCTGAGATACTCCAGCTTTTTTTGTCTATCTAAACTAAAAGATGGTTGAGCAGGCAATAACTTGTTTCTAGCAATGGCGGTTACAACTAAAGATGCTTTCAGAAACTTGGACAAGGTTTCTGCTGCAAAGAAGTGGTTTCACTTTTCAGCCTTGAGCCCAGTTTCAGGTCTCATAATATTGTGTTCCCTATTCTGTTATTGTAAATTGCCATGACTGGAAAGTCCAGACCAAGGGTGCTTAGAACAATTTGCTTCTTGTATCACCAAAATCAGTAGTTCTCGGAATGGTCGTCACTGATGTAAATACATGGTCTGATGTAAAAGCTTGCCAAACGCAAATAATATCATTACTGCCACCGAGGCACTTGAGGCCAGAAAATCTAGATTCACGATACTGGGCCAAATCTGGAACACCTATACTTACTGCTACCGAGTCTCATGGGAAGCCACGTCCTGTAATCTATTTGGAAAAAATGCTTCCAACCAGCCAGAAGCAAATAAAAATCCCCAAGGTTTTAAATCCAAATGGAACATTGACAGTAATGGGAATGAGTTTAGCCTCCTGAAACAGGAAATTCATACTATTACAGTTAGCAGGACAGTTACTTGACCGTTTTGCTTCCCTGCAGAAACATCCTTCAGCCCTCTATCCTCTCCTGCAACTCTAGATTATTTAGAGGGCGCATCCTAACCTGGGGTGATGCCAGCGGGTCATAGATGTATCTTTGCTAAGGATGGGTTACTGGGAACAATCATCCCACTAACGCACTACTCAACACACATTGTCATGTAACCTCATGTGTAAGAAGGGACTGCAGATACTGGTTTTGATTGAAGATAGACACAAAATACTGGAGAAACTCAGTGGGGCAAGCAGCATCTTTGGATAGAAGGAATGGGTGACATTTCAGGTCATGCCCCTTCTTCAGCTGAAGAAGGGCCTCAACCTGAAACATCACCCATTCCTTCCATCCAGAGATACTGTCTGTTCCACAGAGTTACTCCAGGATTTTGTGTCTGCCGTCATGTGACCTCATCTGGCCCTTTCTTACACATTAAAAAAAATATATATAATCACTGCTTTCTGCAGACTCACTTAATCTATTAAAAGGAAGAGGATGGAAACAGGGCCATCGGCCCAACGAGTCCACGTTGACCATCAATCATCCATTCCCACTCGTTCTATGTTAGCCCACTTTCACATCCACTCGTTGTATGTTATCTCACCCTAGTGTGTAGGATAGTGCATACGGGGATCGCTGGTCGGCGTGGACTCGGTGGGCCGAAGGACCTGTTTCCCTTCTTAATCTCTAAAACTAAAAACTAAAATGATATTACATATAGACAGAACATATTGTGTGGGAAATGTGATATTAGTTATGAGATTGCTGTACAATCCATGGTTACACCGTGACGCAGCGGTAGAGTTGCTGCCTTACAGCTCTTACAGCCCCAGAGACCAGGGTTCGATCCTGGCTATCCTCTCCACAGTGTGTAAGGTGGTGTTAATGTGTGGGGATCGCTGGTCGGTGTGGACTTGGTGTGCCAAAGGGCCTGTTTCTGTGCTGTATCTCTAAACTAAACTAAACGAAACCCATGAAAAAGCGGATCTAAAGGTGTTAATCCTGGCTAATTTGGAGAGGCTAGGGCTTCAAAATGGGGTAAAAGCTTCAGGGCTGCTGGGAGATTTGGTCAATTTGGAATTGCTCTCTGCAGAGCTGGGACAAGCTGCGAAAAGGTGCCAGTGTATCTAGAGCTTAGATACAATTTGCAAGCAAAGAATGAGAACATCTGCCAGCCCTGTCAATTAGGTGCAAAATGCATAGAATGGATTGGATGGTTGCAAACCAGACATACACCTTGTAAATAATTGTAAATAATGTCCAGAGTTTGACTTTGCCGAGTGTTGATTGGATGAGGTATTGAGCTTTGTCTGGGTCCGGTTGAATACAATGTATTGAGCTGTTGTATTATTGGGTTAGGGAAATGCCTGTTATGTATGAGGTTAATCGATATCTGTAATTGGGGTATTAAGAGACCACCCCCATGTGGTTCGGCCCCTCGAGGTCCTGGGACATATTAAAGTCCGCTACCACAAGGTTCAGCGTCGATCTTCTGGGAGAGCGCTTGGGACTGCGTGAACTTCTGGAGTGTCTCTGTCTGAGCGAGGTCTAGAGGGCTTGAACAGGCAGACACGAGGATGGAACCCGCGGTGGGATAGGTACAGTAGTTGAACTGTAATGCGTTTTTGTTAAAATAAAATTTAGTTGTTTCAAATGCTTGCTTCAGTGTTTTTACTGAAACTAGACTGGGGGGAAGCTTAGAAACGAGCAATTTACAAAGGAACTTAGATAGTGGATGCTTCACTGGGTGTTTTCAAGAGAGAGTTAGATTTAGCTTTTAGGCCTAAGGGAATCAAGGGATATGCGGAAAAAGCCGGAACAGGGAACTGATTTTTGATGATCAGCCATGATCATATTGAATGGCGGTGCAAGCTCGAAGGGCCGAATGGCCTACTCCTGCACCTGTTTTCTACGTCTATGTTTCTATGACATGTGGGAGGATTTCCTTTTGAAATTATCTATCTGTTATTCAGTCAACATCAAATAGGTTTTCTCGTGGTGAAGACATGGGTTTCACCTTGAAAAGTAAAGGAGAACGAGGTATGCTGCCTCACCCGCTGAGTTCCTCCAGCATTTTCTGCCTACAGTGTTGCATTATCATCTTGTCGGTAATTAACTACCAGATAGTTACCACTGAAGCAGTGGTACCTTGATGTCCAGTTTTCTGCTCTGCATGTTTGCCAAAGGGAAAACTGAAATTAAAAAAAACCTCCACAAATGCTGGATATCTGAAATAAAAGCAAAAGCTGCTGGGAAAAAAAACCGGCAGGTCAGACAGTATCGGTGAAAAGAAAAAGAAAAGTTTCAGGTCAAAGATGAACAATGAAATTCTTGCAAACGTTTAAAAGGGCTGCAAATGCAATAGACACGGATAGTTTAGTTTATATTAGAGATACAGCGTGGAAACACGTCCATGGGGGCAGTTGTACATCTGAGGTTATAGGGTTGACGATGTGGCAAATGGTAGGCCCACCCTCCTGGACATGCCTCCTCCAGTGACCTCACTAGCTGCCCCACTGGAACACTGGACTATATACGTGTTGAACGGCAAAAGCAGTCTGCAATGGATAACACATACCAGAAGCAACAGATCAGATCAAAGTTCTATCACATCTGGTCATGAATGATGTTGTTTAGTTTAGTTTTTTAGTTTAGTTTAGAGATACAGCGCGGAAACAGGCACTTCTGTCCACCAACTCCGCACCGACCAGCGATCCCCGCACATTAACACCATCCTACACACACTAGGGACAATTTACACATACACCAAGCCAATTAACCTAAATACCTCTACTCCTTTGGAATGTGGGAGGAAACCGAAGATTTTGGAGAAAACCCACGCAGTCACGAGGGAGAATGTACAAACTCCGTACAGATAGCACCCATAGTCGGGGTCGAACCCGGGTCTCCGGCGCTGCAAGCACTGTAAGGCAGCAACTCTACCGCTGCGCTACCGTGGCCACCCAGTTGGATCGAGGCTTCCACAAAGGCTTGCTCCATGAAGCTATACAGCCTCAGTACTTCACTGCACAACGAAGTGTCTTGGCAAACTAGTTTAATTGACAATATATCAAATGGTTCAAACCAGCGGGGACAGAAACAAAAAGCCAAATTGTAATAAGTACCCACCAGCCCATTTATAACATAGTGCAGGGAAATAGTAATGAATAAGAGCTTTGACATGTTCCACTCACATGCAATTAGCAATCTGCTTGCTATTTAGATTATGAGTTTATCCATTCAGGTTGAGAAATTAAGCCAGTTATCTTGCAGCGACCACAAAAGAAGGCAAAAGTGAAAATGGCAAATTTCTGAAGTAAAAATGGAATCTGCTGGTAATACGCAAAAGATTCCCAGCCACATGTAAGAAGCTTATATTAATGTAGACGGTTACTAGATGAAGCAATGAAGACAAAGGCGGAATCAGTTAATTTAATATCATACTTATATAATATCATCTTAAATATAGAAATACCCACAACAGATGGAATTAGAAGAGATTGGGAACAAGATCTAGGTATAAAAATTTCAAAAGAGAGTTGGGATAATCATTTATTACAGGTGCATAAATGCTCGATCAACGTACGACATACGCTTATCCAATTTAAAACATTACATAGATTATATTATTCAAAAACCAAACTAAATAAAATCTTTCCTAACGTCTCACCAATCTGTGATAAATGTATATGTCAAGAAGCTACCATAGCACATTCTTTTGTTTTTTGTACAAAAATCCAAAAATTCTGGTTTGAAATATTTGATATTTTTTCAAAATTAATCAAAATAAAACTGGTACCAAAACCAGAATGGATTATTTTTGGAATATCGGAAGGTATTCCTGAATTAAACGTGTATCAGAAGAATTTACTCAATTATGGGCTAATAATGGGAAAAAAGCTTATACTTAAATTCTGGAAAAATGCGCCCACACCAACAATAAAAATGTGGACATCAAATATGTTGGAAACATTACATCTGGAAGAGATGAGATTCCTCCTAGTAGGCAAAGTAGATCAATTTCAAAAGACGTGGTCTACGTTTTTGGACCTATTACAAGCATGAGGTGCAATAGTAATTTAGAAAAACAAATAAATAAATAAAAGGTATCTGGACCTGGTAATGGGAGGTAAAATAAAAACAGACTTGGTTGGTAGTTCCTTCTCTATGAAGTATGGTATAAGAGTTATAATAGAGCGATTGTTCCTTCTTTCTTTCTCTTTTTTTTTCTAGGGTCTATTTTCTAACTTTACTTCCTTCTCTAACTTCTTTTCTAAGGGGCTTTCTTTTCCCAACACTCTTTTGCACTTCACAACCTTTGCGCACTTTCTTCACTTTTCTTACTTCTTTCTTTTTCTTTCTTAAAGTTTAAAAAAGTGAAGCGGTACAAAAAATGTATTAATATATACGTGTTGTACATTACTGTAATCTACCGTACTTCTAAAAAATAAAAAAAATAAAAAAAAAAAAAAATATTAATGTAGACGGTACATGCCTAGTAGATAGCGACTTTGAGTCCTGAAAAGCGCTATATAAATAAAATCTATTATTATTATTAGTAGTAACTGGATTGTGGAGAACCCATTTTTTGCCCTAAACTGAGTTAACCCAGAGTAGATTGCACTAATAATCATCTCTGTGTGAAACACCACCCATTGAAAAACTGGACCTGAACAGCGCAGTCTCCAGAGATGCTGCCTGACCCGCTGAGTTACTCCAGTACTTTGTATATATCAGCATGTGCAGTTCCTTCCTACACATTTAGTCTGCTCCACTGCAAAATCTCCTTCAGGTATGCCAAGTTTGAAGAAATTCTTCTCCTCTCTCCGAAAGCAGTCTGAAGAAGGATTCCGACCCGAAACGTCACCCATCCTTTTTCTCCAGAGATGCTGCCTGACCCGCTGAGTTACTCCAGCACTTTATGTCTAACTTCTGTGCACTATTTATAATAAATCGTATCCTCCAGACGCAGATTGAAAATGGGTGCAATAATTTGAAATTATTTAATTTGTTATTTATTCCGGAAAGCTATCATATATCTAATTTATAGCTCGGACTTTCACTGGGTCAGAGTGAGACGCAATGGACAGGGAGATCAGGTGGGAGTGATGTGGTGAATTAAAAGTCAAGGGGGAGGTGGCACAGTATCGCAGCTGTAGAGATGCTGCCTTACAGCGCCAAAGACGCGGGTTCGATCCTGTCTACGGGTGCTGGCCGTATGGATTTGGTATGTTCCCCCTGTGACTATATGGGATTTCTCCGGGTGCTCCAGTTTCCTCCCACACTCCAAAGACATACATGTTTGTTAGTTAATTGGCTTCGGTAAAATTGTAAATTGTTCCTTGTGTGTGCAGGATGGTGTTAGCGTATGGGGACCGCTGATCGGCGCGGACTCAGTGGGCCAAAGGGCCTGTTTCCGTGCTGAATCTCTAAACTAAAGTAAGTCTAAAGTTTAAGGTCTAAAGACCAGACACCTGGGGTTACATTGGCCGACTGAATGGGGATTTCATGCAAGACTGCCGCCTAATCACATTTGGAATCCAAAATTTTAAACAATTGTCTCACGGGCCATAAATATGATAAGCCAAGTGCAAGTAAATTGCTGAAAAGAGTGTCTGGATTAGGGAAGAGGCGAGAGACCTTATGGAAGAATTCATTTCTTGCTGTACGTATAAAATGGCTGCTGAGCCAGAAGCACCATTTTGCTAAAGAAGCAACACAAATATTAAATTGCATTTAGAGGCCTTTGGTAATTTATGCTTGTGTTTGCATCAAAGGCCACGGGATCTTTTAAGAAAACTCGTCTCTAATTGCTACCCGAAGCATCTTTTATGTTCCACAAAACCCTTGTCAGCCAGTTGACAAATAACAAGGGTCCTGCTTGGCAGATTGCAGAGAAATCCAAATGTATGCTTGTGGATTCGGTATAGAGTGTAAGGGAGAGAGTATGTTTGAGGAAAGTGGGGTGTCTTATGCCCAAGTCCATTGTGTGCAGCGCTGGAGTTGTGGCGGGACTGTCAGTCTGTAGCAATGTTATAATTAGTCTGTAGAACATTTTGCTAAACACTGCTACATCCTGAAACTCTGAATTCTCTATAGAGGTGTCCATGTACAAAAATAATTACTTGCTGAACAGGGTGAAAAACTCATCTTTTGGCACCGACACAAAAAAACTGGAGTACCTCAGCGGCTTAGGCAGCATCTCTGGAGAAAAGAGTAGGTCGAGACCCTAATGGTACCACAGTGCGACCCTTACTCATTTTCATCTCTGCAAAGCTATGCTTTGTAAGCAAAAATACATAAGGGCATTAAAGTGTAAAAGTAAAAGCAGAATAAAGTAAGTAAGTAAGTTTATTGGCCAAGTATTCACATACAAGGAATTTGCCTTGGTGCTCTGCCCACAAGTAACAACATGACATACAGTGACAGTTACTAACGACTCAGAAAACACTAAACATTAATAATAATGAAACATCAATGATAAAACACCATTGATCAAGCATGTGAACCAACAAAATACCAGATCAAAGGGAGGCTACAGATTTTTGGCTGTTGAGTAGAGCAACTACTCATGGATAAAAACTGTTTTTATGTCTGGCTGTGGCAGCTTTGACAGTCTGGAGTCGCCTTCCAGAGGGAAGTGATTCAAAGAGTTTGTGGCCAGGGTGAGAGGGGTCAGAGATGATCTTGCCCGCTCGCTTCCTGGCCCTTGCAGTGTACAGTTCGTCAATGGAGGGAAGGTTGCATTGTATTAATGCATTGTATTAAATTGTATTAATGATATAAAATTGCAACCCACCCCCTGCAATAGTAATGAAAGATAAATAATAAATCAATTTAGAAAAACACAGACAGAGATCCTTGACCAGCCAACTTCTTTCCTGAGACCCAGAGGTCAGATTTTTAGTTTAGTTTGGTTTAGAGATGCAGCTTGGAAACAGGCCCTTCGGCCCACTGTCTGCGCCGACCAGCGATCATCCCATACACTGGTTCTATCCTACACTCTAGGGACAATTTACAGAAGCCAATTAACCTACAAACCTTTTGCAATGTGAGAGGAAACCAGAGTGCCCGGAGTAAACCCACGCGGTCACAGGGAGAACGTGCAAGCTCTGTACAGACAGCACCCGTAGTCAGGATTGAACCCGGGTCTCTGGCGCTGTAAGGCAGTCACTGTGCCACTGTGCCGCCCCCTAATAGCCTTGAATCTTTAGCAATTCTGGCTGCTACCTTAAAAAAATAGGAACATAAGCAATAGGAAGCAGCCATCTACCCATTCAAGTCTGTCTAGCATCCATTGCCGCCCTCATGATAGAAGTTACGAAAGATGAGCAGATCTTGTTTGTTTTTCACATTTGCTAATAAGTGTGGGTGAGTGAAATTGTCTGTTGAACTGAATGGAAGGTGCAGCCAGAACTAAAGTCAAGTCTCAACATTCCTGTGGTATGATGACTTCATCAGACCCAATTACCAGCTTCATAGTCACTGTTTTTTTTAACGTTGGAATGGCTTTACATGTCCCTCTGTATGCACTAAAGAGTGGTAAATAAATCTTCCACGGGATTTCGGAGAGATTTATTTCAATGCTATTAATGTATGAAGAATTCCTGCTGGGGTTAAAGGATTGTAGGAAATTAATAACACTGGTTCTGCAGTTGACCATATTACTTATGCAAACATTGTGAGTTATAGCGTGTGATAAATGTGCAAACCATTGGTCCCCACTGTATGTTCTAGTTCCTTTGCCTTTTTCACCTTCTGAAACTATCATGGGCCAAGAGGGGAATCATTCTAACAGTAAATCTTTCAATTTCCCAGCAGAAATTGGGTACATAGATAGGAAAGGTTTGGATGAATATGGGCAAAATCCAAACAAGTTGGACTAGCCTAGATGAGGCAGGCAGGTTGTTAAACCAAGGTACTTGCCACTCCCTCGTACTCACTAGAAAGAGATTGGCTCCGGTTTGCAGGTCAGTACTTGGTACTAAATCAATGCAACCAGACAATCAAATTATCTCGGCGTTCTACAATGCGTTTTTCTCTGTCAGCCCTCAGGGTTGAAATTTCTACTCCTAGCTTGTGGGTTCCAAGGTGATAACCCTTCAAGATAGCGGCAGCGGAAATGGAGAAAAAGAACAACGCTGGTGAACGGGTTCGGGGCTTAAATCTGCGCCCTCAGAGGTGCTCTGGGTCGGCTGTGGGAGGTGTCCTGCGACACAGAGACTGAGCGCTGACCATCGGAGGCGAGGGACGACATGTTCATGGGCCAATGCAGAGGCTTTGGAGAGGGCTGCTGGAGGCCCTGAAGCAGCCTAGGGCTTCATTAGTTCAGACACCGTTCCAGTTGGCTGTATGGACGTGGCCTGCAGCGGTAAGGAGCAGCGGAGCAGCGGTGGATGACACCGACGCGTTTCCTGGACCAGGACGACCCCTGTAACTCCATTCCAGTGCTGCCGCCATGACTACGGGCCTTTGTGGCCAAGTTAAGACTCTAACATGTTTTTATAAACGTTGGACTTTATAGGTGGAATATTGGTGCCTGAGATGTGGCGACTCTTGTGTACTGACTCAGTTTGGTCGACTATCTTACAGTCATGTACTTAGTATGATTGTGCCTAATCTATAGTGGGATTGTCACTGAACTGTATGGGAAAAAAAGAATGTTTGAGTTTAGTTTATTGTCACATGTACCGAGGTACAGTGAAAAGCTTTTGTTGCGTCCTATCCAGTAAGCATAAAGACAATACATGATCACAATTGAGCCATCCACCGTGTACAAATACACGATAAAGGGGATAACATGAATAATGGACAGATCTGAGAGGTGATCAAGAAAAGCACAGTTAAAGTAAGAAAAGCTGTTATTGGAATAGAGATTTAAAAGAGTGGCGCGATTGTAATGCGTGATTGCAGATCCACCCTTGTGACTGGCACACAAAGAGTCGCCTGTGATAATAAAGTGCCATTGAACCATTGCATCCTGGTCAGCATGGATGAGTTGGGCCGAAGGGCCCGTTTCATGAATGTTGACAAGTATCTTCCACCAGAAGACATCACAATCAATTATTTTCCCATCAGTGTCCTATCTCTGTTCCCAAATAGATTTATTCAACATTTAATTAAAGTATTTGGAGCAGGAGTCTATACAAATGCTCTTCACTAACCTCGGAGTACGAAGACCACTTGAAGCAAACTTCGTCCACACATCAGGACTGGTTAATTAAGTGGACGTTAGGAATTAATCTGGCACCATAATTCTTGGAACAACTATATTCCACCCAAATGGGAAACTCCATCATAAATAATAAATGGACCACATATATTAGCTTTAAAATGTTTGTGTTTTATTACCATTTTCAGAGCATTACCACTTCAGTGTGAAGTACCCTATCAAAGGATATTCACATCAATGCACTTGATACATTTGGTACCCACATGTTTCACTATTGTGTTCCAAGCAAAATTCCTGTTTGTTTTTGATATTTAGCGGTCACAGTGTTTCTTTTCATTTTGTGGAAACTATAAACCATTGGATGTGCATTGCCTCATTTAAAATGTAAACACATGGCTTATATAAAAATCATGTTATAATATCTAAAAAGATACGCTTGCCTAAGACCTCCAAGTACAATTTCCAGTCCCTCAAATGCTGCTTTAGTTGAAAGATACAGCATGGAAACAGGTCTTCAGCCCACCGAGTCCACGGCGACATTGATCACCCATTCGCACTGGTTCTTTAGTTTCAAGATACGGAGCGGAAACAGGCTCTTTGGTCCACCGAGCCCGCGCCGACCAGCGATGCCTGTACACCAGCACCATCCGACAGACTAGGGACAATTTCCAATTTTTACCAAAGCCAAATTAACCTACAAACCCATACATCTTTGGAGTGTGGGAGGAAACCGGAGCTCCCGGGGAAAAGCCACGCGGTCACAGGGAGAACGTACAAACTCCGTATAGACAGCACCCATAGTCAGGATCAAACCCGGGTCTCTGGCGCTGTAAGGCAGCAACTCTGCCGCTGCGCCACCGTGCCGTCCTATGTACACCACTTTCTCATCCACTCCCAACACACTAGGGGCAATTTACAGAGGCCAATTAACCTACTGGCACGTCTTTGGGATCTGGGAGGAAACAGGAGCACCTTTGGAAACAGGAGCACCAGCGAATTTGCAGATGACACAAAGCTGGGTGGCAGTGTGAACTGTGAGGAGAGCTCTTAAATATAGCAGAGTCAAGGGATATGGGGAGAAGGCAGAAACGGGGTACTGATTGTGAATGATCAGCCATGATCACAGTGAATGGCGATGCTGGCTCGAAGGGCCGAATGGCCTACTCCTGCACCTATTGTCTATTGTCTATTGTCTATTGTCTATTGGCACCTGAAGGAAACCCAAGTGGTCATATGAAGAACATGCAAATTCTTCACATGCAGCACCTGAGTTCAGGAGCAAACCCGGCTGTGAGAATTTAAGGAAGTCTCAATTGAAGAATAAGGTGTCCTGTCAGTTAGTGCAAAGGAAAATCTTTAGAGGCAAGAAACCAGATCACCTGTTTATCTTCTCAGCTGTGAGAATTATAGAGAGACACAAAGGTAAAGGTCGTAAACTGCCTAAGAACTGGCGCCTTTGAATGCAAAGCTAAAATTAATACAAGATGTGGTTATATAATTCCCTCTTGCACTCGCTCAAAGTATACTAGGGTCAATTACTCTGTTGAATAATCACAAAATGTTGTTTCACCCATTTTAATTTCAAGATAAAGATTGTTTTGCAAATTCTGAGACCACACACTCTCACTCTGAGCTTCCAGTTAATCCATTCTGGTAAAGACAAGGAAAATCGATGAGGAGAAGGTAAATATTCATGAAAAGTCAATGTTTATCATTGATGTAATCCATTGTGTCAGCAGTAAACTAAAGTATTCACACCAGGCTAATCCGCCAACTGTAACTCTTGTATTGATTAATATGGCCATTTCTCAAATCCATAAAGTACATTTTCACCTGAAAACATATATAAACCAGGTTATTGCAGAAACAAAGAACTGCAGCTGCCTGCTTATACCAAAGATAGACACAAAATGCTGGAGTAACTCAGCAGGTCAGGCAGCATCTCTGGAGAAAAAGGATGGATGATGTTTCAGATCGGGACCTTTCTTCAGACTGAAAAAATGTATGGTTGATATTTTGTGTCGGGACCCTTCTGAAGGATGTGTGGGGAGGAACTGCAGATGCTGGTTTAAACTGAAGACAGATACGAAAACCTGGAGTAACTCAGCGGGTCAGGCAGCATCTCTGGAGAAAAGGAATAGGTGACATTTTGGGTCATGGTCCTTCTTCAGATCAAGTCCTTTTCTCCAGAGATACTGCCTGACCCGCTGAGTTACTCCAGCTTTCTGTGTCTATCTCTCTTCTGAATGGTGCCTGACCCATGAAGTTACTCCAGTACTTTATCATAATAGAGAATCACTATTATGATAATTCCCTTGTTATTTCAATGAGTAAATATTTGCACTTTGTTATTTTATATTTTGTGGTGGACTGATTTTTACCGCCTGTGGATTAAAGCATTTCTATTTTTTAAGGGGTGAGGGGAGGTTGAGCTGTTCTCATGATGTATGTCTGAACCAACGATCATGCTTCCACAACTTCAATGGTCATTATCAAATTATTTGTTATCATAGTATCCAGTTTGCGAGACTTTCAACAATGCATGATTTGACTGCTGTGTTTCCTACATGAATATAAATTGCCTTCTCCTCCTGCCTGACCTTTCTCCAGAATACTGATTAACTTGTAAAACGGAAGTGAATCGGAATCATTTGTTGCAACCAACACATTGATGTCACATTCTATGTCCCAATTACCCTCGTATTTTTTTCTCGGCTCTGACTCCATCTAAAGTATAAAAATGGGTGGGAGGGAACTGCAGATGCTGGATTACACCAAAGATAGACACAAAATGCTGGAGCACCGCCGACTCCCAACATGTCGTTGCGGAACTTCCAGCTGAGGCGGCACTGACTTTTAAACACCGCGGAGCCTGGGATCTCTCGCCGAGATCGCCAGTGTCAGAGCTCCGACCAGCGCGGCTTGTGGACTTTGGGAGCCGTGGTCTCTGGCAGCAAGCGGCCATTCCAGACACTCCAAGCCGCTGAAGAGTGTTCTCCCGACGCCAGAGCTCCATCATCCAGCGAGAGGGCCTGAAATGTCGGGCCGCCGTTGCGGCGACTACGGAGGCCTCAAATAGGCCCCGACCGCGGGTGAACAAGAGGATGAGGACTGGACTTTGTTGCCTTTCCTCACAGTGGGAACCATTGTGGGGGGATGTTTTTATGTTTTATGTTAAATTCTTCTTTAATGTGGTGTCTTACTTTTATTGCTGTGCTGCAAATGGCAACTCAAATTTCACTACACCGGAAATGGTGTATGTGACAATAAATGTGCTTTGTCCTTGTCCTTTGAGTAACTCAGTGGGTCGGGCAGTATCTCTGGAGAAATGGAATAGGTGACTGCAATCTGAAGAAGATTCTCCACCCGAAACGTCATCTATTCCTTTTCTCCAGAGATGCTGCCCGACCCGCTGAGTTACTTCAGCATTTTGAGTCTACCTTAAAGTGTAAAAATGTTCTTTATAATCATTGTTAAGATTGATCACACTGATGTTTACACACTCTTTATTGCCGTTTGTTTAAATGAACTATAACAATATTAGATTTTTTCACGGTGGCGCAGCGGTAGACTTGCTGCCTTACAGCACCTACGGTGCCAGAGTTGCTGGTTCAATCCTGACTACGGGTGCTGTCTGTACGGAGTTTGTACCTGCGCGGGTTTTCTCTGAGATCTTCGGTTTCCGCACTCCAAAGATGTACAGGCGTGTACGTTAATTGGCTTGACATAAATATAAATTGTCTGTAGTGTGTGTAGGATAGTGTTAATTTGTGGGACCGTTGGTCAGTGTGGGCCGAAGGGCCTGTTTCCGCACTGTATCTCTAAACTAAACTAAACCCTCTTACCCTGAGGTTGACACATCCAACATATTTCGCCCTGCCTTTCATCTCCGCATTATTTTCCTGCACCATTTGCAGCCACTTGCCCGCCTTCCTGCAAGATGGGATCTGTCAAGCACAGTTCCTCTGTCTCTGCCATATCCTGCTGATTAACTCTTGATTCACTTGCCTTCGGAGCTCAGGGTGGATCTGCCCTTCTAACGTGCCACCTCCCCGGTCTACAACTCCAACTTCTCACCTCTGGGCGTGAGCAATGACACATCATGACCACCTGGGTCTGAGCGACCACAACCACAAACAAACAAGCCAGCCTCTGTCGTACAGCTATCAAAAGCTCCATCTCAGATGATGCATTAGCGAGGAGAGAAGGGGTGCTAATTGATTCTTCACATATCATCACCTGCTGTTTGCCTGTTTCATTTATCCTGCTATAAACTTGTGCCTGTTCTGAACCAGGACAGCAGAGCGAGCGTCACACAGAAGTTGGAAGTTAGTCGAGAGGATGACAGATGCTGGAATTGACGGCTTTCTTCTTTGCTCATTTAAATCTATCAAGTTGCCGTTAGTTGCATCTGTTCAGGCAGATCTGTGATTCTGTGCATTCTGCTGTTGTGGTACCTGTTTATAATGTGCTACATGCCGCAGAAGTAACATGATTAAAGCACAAGTTTTTGGCACCAAGTATGTTCCACTATCTCCAGACTGCTGCGCTATATTCCGCAAATACTTGTCCTCTTCCTTGTGAGTAACAAGACATCTTGGCTTTCCAAACAAACTCGACTAAATGATGATATCATATGCTTATTCTGACCAAGAAGCAGAATAAACAGCGGGCATCGATTAGGATTAATCTGATATTGTCAAAGAAAACAGGAGGTCTGAGGTACACAAAAATGCTGGAGAAACTCAGCGGGTGTAGCAGCATCTATGGAGCAAAGGAAATAGGTAACGTTTCGGGCCGAAACCCTTCTTCAGACTGATAGGGGGTGGGGAGAAGAAAGGAAAAAAAGAAAAAAGGCGGAGGAGGAGCCCGAGGGCTGGGGGAGGGGAGGAGACAACCAGATGGCTGATGAAGGGGAGGGGACAGCAAGGGCTAGCAGAATTGGGAGAATTCAACATTCAAACCCCCAGGATGTAGACTGCCCAAGCGGAATATGAGGTGCATTTCCTCCAATTTACGGTGCTGCTCGCTGTGGCCATGGAGGAGACCCAGGACAGAGAGGTCAGATACGGAATGGGAGGGGGAGTTGAAGTGCTGAGCCACCGGGAGTTCAGGTTGGTTATTGCGGACCGACCGGAGGTGTTCGGCGAATCGATCGCCAAGCCTCCGCTTGGTCTCACCGATGTAGATCAGCTGGCATCTAGAACAGCGAATGCAATAGATGAGGTTGGAGGAGATGCAGGTGAACCTCTGTCGCACCTGGAACGACTGCTTGGGTCCTTGAATGGAGTGGAGGGGGGAGGTGAAGGGACAAGTGTTGCATCTCTTGCGGTTGCAAGGGAAAGTACCAGGGGAGGGGGTGGTATGGGAGGGAAGGGAAGAATTCACAAGGGAGTTACGGAGGGAGCGGTCTTTGCGGAAGGCAGACATGGGGGGAGATGGGAAGATGTGGCGAGTGGTGGGGTCACGTTGGAGGTGGCGAAACTGACGGAGGATCACTTGTTGTGCTCTGTGTTGGAATAACTTGTGAACATTTATGCAAGGGGAATAGATAAGGGGAATGCAGTCTTTTATCCAGAGTAGGAAAATCAAGAACCGGGCAGCACAGTGGCGCAGCGGTAGAGTTGCTGCCTTATGGGCCTGTCCCACTTAGGCGGCTTTTTAGGCGACTGCAGGAGACTATGCAGTCGCCACATGGTGGCCACATGTTCGCGAGTGGTTGCCGGGGAGTCGCCTTCATGGTCATGAGGCGATCCCACATTCTGGGAACTGGTCGCGGCCTCATTATGGTCGCCGCAAATTTTTTTAACATGTTGAAAAATTAGCGGCGACTAGAATGAAGCCGCCATGGAGAGTAGCGAGAATTCTCGTTCCATAGGTGGGTTGCCAGGAGGTCCTAGTGCGTTGCCAGGAGGTCGAAGGTTCTCTTAGGTTCTCGTCGGTTGTAGCTGGTGCTGACCGCTGAATTTTATTGGCTCATTCGGGAAAAAAATCGTAAGCAGTAGTTTTCAGAACCAAGGATAACCGACCGTTAATGTTAATGCTTCACAGCCGTGTATCTCTGGCTTCTTAAAAGTTGTCTCCACTCCTTCTCCTCCATCTCCAACCCCCCTCCCCCCCCTCCCCCCCCTCTTTTAAAGGACTTACCGTACACTGTGCTTTTTAGTTTCTTAATTAAAGCGTGAACCTTCCTGTTCATCGTGGTGTGTGTGTGTATCACATTGGCTTTGCACCATGTCAATTTCACTCAGGCAGCGCTGTCCCCACTTGCCCTGTCCCCCGCCTGCATAATGGGCTGATGAAGGAAGCGATGTGTTTGTGTGTGTTCCACTCTGACAGTCGCCGTTCCAGTTGCCGGTTTTTCAGGCGACTGCTGGCAACTTGACAATCACCGGGAGTTGCCTGAAAAATCGCGCCGGAGACCCAGATTCGATCCCGACTACGGGCGCTGTCTGTACGTTCTCCCCGTAACCGTGTGGGTTTTCTCCAAGACCTTCGGTTTCCTCCAACACTCCAAAGACGTACAGGTTTGTAGGTTAATTGGCTTGGTATAAACGCAAATTGTCCCTAGTGTGTGTACGATAGTGTTAATGTGCGGAGATTGCTGGTTGGCACGGACTCCGTGGGCCGAAGGGCTCGTTTCCAGGCTGTATCTCTAAACTAAACCAGAAGACATAGGGTTAAGGTAAGTGAGGAAAGATTTAATAGGGACCTGATGGGTAACTTTTTTACACAAAGGGTGGTGGGTGCATGGAACGAGCTTCTTCTTCTTTTATGTCCATCTTCCATGTTTCAAATGTTGACATTGCTGTCATCATCCGTCCTGAAAAGGACGCAAGCTTCCCGCGACAATCAGTGGGAGCCATCACTTGTTGCGATAGATGATGGTGGTAGCAGAATTAGCTCAGGATGCTTCCAGTCTCCAGCCCCGCGACCTGGACGCTTCTGCTATGGGGACATGGAACGAGCTGTGGAGAAGGTAGATGAGGCAGGTACTACCACAACATTTGCTCACACGAAACTTGCAGGCACAATGAACCGTAGCAAGAAGATATCGAAGGCGGTGATGATAGAATGGGCAGACAGGTGGTGGATAAAAGGGAATGTTAAGAAATGTGAAGTGTTACATTACGGAAGGAAAAACTAGAAGTGACATCATCAGCTTGGCGGCACAAATATAAATGGGGTGCAAGGATAGAGTTCATAAGTTCATAAGATGCTTTTGTTGTTTTGTTAAATGTAAGATACATCCTGGGTGGAACAGCAGCGCAGCTGGTAGAGCTGCTGCCTCAGTGCTGGAGGCCCACGATCCATCCTAACCTCAGGTGTTGTCTGTGTGGAGTTTGCACATTCTCCCTGTGACTGTTTGGGTTTCCTCAGGGTGCTCCAGTTACCACCCACATCCCAAAGATGTGCAGGGTGTCTGGAGATTGTCATACTTGCATAGGGACAGGATGAGAGAGTGGGATAACATGGAACTAGTGTGACTGGGTGATCGATAGTCAGGTGTTTCCATGCTATATTTGTAAACTAAACTAAAAACAAAACACTTTATACTGGGATCAGCCCTAGACCATAAAGAGTAGCAGCATACTAACCAATCCAATGAAGAATTGATCCATAAATCTACAAATTGAAGATCAATTATTGGAAGGCAGGGGCAATATCTCTTCGGGGTAACTTACATCAAGTATATACTGTACTTCAAATAAGTAGCCATAACTGGAGCCAAAGTGTGTGTGAAATTCATCCAATATTTAAGTTGTCTTATTAACTGCACAAGCATGCATGAGGCAAAAAATGAATTTCTGCACACAATTTATGTGTCTGGATATTTATCTGTGAAGACAGAAGGGAGTGTTTTACCCACCATCTGTTGCGTGGCCCAAAGAGAAATCTTATCTCCTCAAGGTGTTTTTTTTCTCTGTAATTCTGTAAACAATGTTGTCCGTTAGCTGAGAAATTCTGCCCTGCAGTTGAATGCTCATGTAGAATTTCATTGAAAAAAGCAGTCTTTCAGTGCATTTAGTTTTTAACAAGAATGCCACATTGGTTCTGTATCATCTGTCTGTCTGTGTGTCGTGCTAACACACAGAAGGGGCTGAACACAGTACCTCGGTACACGTGATAATAAACTGAGCTGAACTAATATCCTGTGTTACACAGTGTTCAGGAAGTTCAGGAGCAATGAGGTACCATCTACCTCACTGGAGACCCTCGGATATCTTTGATCGGACTTTACTGGCTTTATCTTGCACTAAACCTTATTCACGTTATTCCCTTTATCCTGTATCAGTACACTGAGGATGGCTCGATTGCCATCATGTATTGTCTTTCCGCTGACTAGTTAGCATGCAACAAAAGCTTTTCACTGTACCTCGGTGCACATGACAATAGACTAAACTCAAACTCAAACTCAAGCACTCATTTTGACATCCGTTGGTATCCAATGCGCACTTGGTTTCCTCTCCCAGAACTTTAATCGTTCAATGGCGTGAGTGACTCATTCAGACTCAGGTCGTCACAAGTTACATTGGCGATCCTTAAAGTCTGTGGAATTCTCTGCCTCAGAGGGTGGTGGAGGCAGGTTCTCTGGGTGCTTTACAGAGAGAGCTAGATAGGGCTCTTAAAAATAGCGGAGTCAGGGGATTATGGGGAGAAGGCAGGAACAGGGTACTGATTGGGGATGATCAGCCATGATCACATTGAATGGCGGTGCTGGCTCGAAGGGCCAAATGGCCTACTCCTGCACCTATTGTCTATTGCCTATTGTCTATTGGAACCCAACTGAATAGATCTCAGAGCATGGCATTTGGAACTGGCCATAAGTAGGGATCCTTATAATTAAGAACATATTCCTTTGGGACCTTCTTCATCGTATTCTTCTGCAAATCCAACAACACCACCACATCTCAATTTTAATTCCTCTGCTAGATTTCAACTCCCACATCAGCTGGAAAGGGTGCAGAGAAGATACTGAGTTATAGAGGGAGGTTGAGCAGGCTAGGACTCTATTCCCTGGAGCGCAGGAGGATGAGGGGTGATCTTATCGAGATGTACAAAATCATGAAAAGAATAGATCGGGTTGACGCACAGAGTCTCTTAGCCAGAGTAGGGGAATCGAGAACCAGAGGTCCTAGGTTTAAGGTGGGAGGGGAAAGATTTAATAGGAACCTGAGGGGTAACTTTTTCACACAAAGGGTGGTGGGTGTATGGAACGAGCTGCCGGAAGAGGTAGTTGAGGCAGGTACAATCACAATGTTTAAGAAACATTTAGACAGGTACATGGATAGGACAGGTTTAGAGGGATATGTGCCAAACGCAGGCAGGTGGGACTAGTGTAGATGGGATATGTTAGGCAGCGTGGGCAAGTTGGGCCAAAGGGCCTGTTTCCACACAGTATGAATCTATGACTCTATCAGTACCAGCGGCGAGTCATCACCCCTTCCTTCTATGCTTTCACCCAACCCTCTCACCACTGACTAATCCTCCTCCAACAAGACACAGCTCACGATACGATACGATACGATAGAACTTTATTTATCCCAGGAGGAAAATTGGTCTGCCAACAGTCATAAAACACAACAAGAAAATTGAAACATAAAATTAAAGTGACGAGTGGAAAGTCCAGGATTGGGGATGTGCAAAGATTGAGGGGGGGGGGAGTCAATCTATCCCACAACAGAAGGGGGAGGAGTTGTACAGTTTGATAACCACAGGGTAAAAGGATCTCCTGTGGCGTTACGACCCGGTCAATAGCCTTCAATGTCACTTCAGTTCAATTTTCCTACCTGGCTCTCCCATGATCCAGGACTCGCCTAGAGGTCCAGAAGTTTATTCATCTCAGCCTTGGATATCCACCGTTCCATGGGGAAAATAAAACCCTCAGACCTCTGAGAGAAGAACTTCCTTTACATCTCATTCACAACCTACTATCTTGAGACTGTGGTCTGCTCCACCAATTCCAGACTCCCCAACTAGAAGGGGAGACATTCTTTGTGCATCTACCCTTCAGGGTCTAACATGCTTCAATTAAAGGTGATGCAAGTGGAGAAGACATGGACTACATAAGGGCTTGTTCTCATGATCTCAACATTTTGGGCCTCATGCATGGTAAACCTCTCCGTGGAGGGCCCTCAGATTAAACATAGATACATAGAAACAGAAAATAGGTGGAGGAGTAGGCCATTCGGCCCTTCGAGCCAGAACCATTTTTCCTGCATCTAGCCTGTCTAATCCCTTAAGAATTTTATGTTTCTATAAGATAAGAGGGGATCTTATAGAAACATAACATTCTTAAGGGATTAGACAGGCTAGAATCCTTTTAAATTCCAGTGAATATAAGCCCATTCGATCCATTCTTTCATCATATGTCAGTCCCGCCATCCCGGGAATTAACCTGGTGAACCTACACTGCACTCCCTCAATAGCAAGAATGTTCTTCCTCAAATTAGGAGACCAAAACTGCACACAATACTCCAGGTGTGGTCTCACCAGGGCCCTGTACAACTGCAATAGGTCCTTCTTGTTCCTATACGCAAATCCTCTCGCTATGAAGGCCAACATGCCATTTGCTTTCTTCACTGCCTGCTGTACCTGCATGCTTACTATCAAATACACACACATTGTCCCACTGCTTATGTTCCATTGATCACTCCCATACTGTCATGGATGTATTTTGAGATCTATTATTTCCCCTGATGTCTCAGCAAATGTAACCACTGTGAAGCTGTGATATCAAGCAGGAAATCCTCAAATTCAACCCTTGGCACGTGTGATGTTAATCAGTCTCAGACGGAATGTCCTGGGCTGCTTCAAGACGCTTCATTATCACAAAATCGGAGGAGGAAAATTTACCGACATTTCTGTGCCTGATTCCTTCTTGAAATGTGCACGCTGTGTGTGTTATTTAGCTACAGTTGCTTTCTAGCTTCTCGGCCAATATCAGCCAACTCTCAGTCGCAAGGTTGACACATGAATAACGCTCTTTCTGTTTGCTACCACTAAACTGCAGGCATCTGTGGAACTACAGCTATGATTGCCACCAGGAGAGGAGGTGGATTAGAGATAGGAAATTAACATAAGAATACAAGAAACAAGAACGAAAGTAGACCACAGGGCTGCTTACACCTGCTCTACCATTCAATGAGAAAATTGCTGATATGAACTTTAACTTTATACCTATATAAGATAGAAATCTATTCACCTCAGCCATAATGTGCTTAATGGTTGACACATGGATATGCTGGAGATGGATGGGTATAAATCATGTGTAGGCAGATGAGGTTAGCTTCTCTTGGCATTATGTTCTGCACATTGTGGGTGGAAGGGCATGGTCATGTGCTCTACTGTTCTATGTTGTAATTTCTATCTACAACTCCATGAGATTGACAATTTATATGATTCACAACTCTCAGTCTTAAATCGTTGACCCATTATACTGAGACCATGTATCCAGTTGCTTGGGGAGCACCTCCAAGGAATAAATTCACTAACAACAAGGGCAGAACCATTTGCGCTCTGGAGAAACATGGAACTGTAGATGCTGGTTTGCCCCAAAAAAAGACTAACTTTTAATCACAATGTTTAAGGACCATTTAGACAGGTACATGGGATAGGATACGTTTAGAGGGATATGGGCCAAATGCAGTCAGGTGGGACCAGTGTGAGGGGCCTGTTTCCACGTGGTATGACTATGAATCTCTATGACTGTAACTTATTTGGTCAGGCGGTGTCTCTGGAGGACATGGAATGGTGACATTTCGGGTCGGGGCCATTCTTCAGATTGTCACCGGAAAAGTCACCCATCCATGTTCTCCTGTGATGCTGCCAATCCTGCCGAGTTACTCCTGCACTTTGTGTCTCCATGTGCACTCTGCTTGCTCCACGACCCCCCTTTAAGGTGGCTGAGGAGTAACAGCAGAAGATGTTCAGCACTGGAGTTTGCTTTGACACAGTGGAGAAACACCAGGCACCGGCTTCAGAGACTTCCCCCAGCAATAAGCTCTGAGATCAACAGCAGTCACCTGGGGGAATAGCTCTGCGTCTCATTAGGAACTCCTGTTGCAGGAAGTTACATGGTCACACCTCCTACTGAGTGAGACGTTGTAACAGGCAGGCTGTTAACTGTCCTGAGCCTTTGACATGATTAGACAGAATTGGATTGACTTTATTTATTTGATATAATCAAAGGGAAAATATTTACATTTCCCATGAACAACGTATTATTCATTTTCAACAGCAAATCCATCTGGAGAATCTGCATTCCAGAAAAAAACATTTTGAAAGCTGCAAAACAAATTAAAACATTGAATATGTAGTCGTTCCAAAATCCTTTTGGGTAGATGATATTTAGGAAAGGGTGGAATAATGGGATAATGGAATTGGGGAGGGGTAGGTAGTTAGAGGAAAGATTTATGGTTGAGGACATGAAAGGAAGATGTTAGACAGACAATAAGTGCAGGAGTAAGCCATTCGGCCCTTTGACCCAGCACCGCCATTCAATGTGATCATGGCTGATCATCTGGGTCATTGGGCTGGACAGTGGGGTTGGAGAGTTGCTTTAGTTGGAGGAGTGGGAGGGTTTCCACAGAGCTGCTGGAGTGAGGGGAAGGATATTTGATTTCTGAGGAGGATATGGGAATGTTGATGTTGAGCGGAGGCGGAAGGTAAAGTTACAGGACAATACAATAAGAAGGATTTTACATTTCAGAGAAACAGCGCATAAGATCAGAAGAATATTTAATTCACTGGGTTATATTAGCATCTGTGTTTTCCTGTCCACATTCCAGCCCATTTTCACTTCACAAAAAAATCCTTTGGCTGATTTTTTTAATTCAACAAACGTCACATATTATAATTATATGCATAAAACTTCCTGCTTCTTCCTTCTTTCCTTCAAATATGTCTTGCTTCCAGACCAAATGCAGCAAATGCGGGAGTCCCCTGGAACAATGTATCTGGATCAATAATTCAGATGCAAACTCGTCTTCAAAACAGAGTGAGGAAAGGTTTATACCCAAAATATTGTCTTGGTATCCTTTCCACAAGTACCTCTCCACTGACTGAGAGATTTCAGCAGTTTCTATGCTTTCTTCACCTTTTTAGCAGCTACAGCACGTGGCTTAGTGACCTTCTCTCCCACAACACGAGAACCAGAGGACATAGGTTTAAGGTGTGGGGGGGAAAGATTTAATAGAATAGAATAGAATGCCATTTATTGTCATTCAAACAGACATGGTTCGAACAAAATTTCATTTCTGCAGTCATAACATCAAAAAACACCCAAGACACACAATTAACACAATTTACATAAACATCCATCACAGTGAATCTCCAAACACCTCCTCACTGTGATGGAAGGCAAAAGTCTTGTCTCTTCCCTGTTCTTTATTCTTCTCCCGCGGTCAAGCAGTCCAACTGCTGCGTCCAGGCGACCAGGGCTCCCGATGTTGGAGACCCCGGCGGGCGATGGTAAGTCCAGCGGCCGTTAAAGCCGCGCCGGGCGATGTAAGGCCCTGCTCCGGGCCGTTTTGACCCCGCGATTCGGGCGGGAGAAGTTGCCGTTACGGGAGCTCCGAAAAGCGGTCTCCCACCAGGGACCTGCAAGTTCCCGATGTTACCGTCCACAGGGCCTGCAGCCGGAGCCTCCGAAGCTCCGAGGTCGGGTCGCAGCCGCGCGCCACCACAGCTCTCCACGCTCCAAATTTGGAAGGTGAGTCCGCAGGCTCCACGACTGGAGCCCTCAGGTTGGTTGGAAGCCGCCGGCTCCACGATGTTAGGCCCAACGACAATGGAGACCCGACAGGGAAAAAGGTCCCCGTACAGGGAAGAGATTAAAACGTTTCTCCCCCCACCTCCACCCTCCTACATATAGACAACTAAAAAATATAACCAAAAACATACACCTAAAGGGACAAAAATAAAGTAAAGATGGACGGACTGCAGTCGAGCCGCTGCCACAAGGCTCCGCCACACACTGAGCAAGGAGAGGTCACTTTTGCGTATGGAACAAAATGCCAGAGGAGGTAGTTGAGGCAGGTACTATCACAACATTTAAGAAACATTTAGACAGGTACATGGATAAGACAGGTTTAGAGGAATATGGGCCAAGCAGGCAGGTGGGACTAGTGTAGACGGGACATGTTGGCCGGTGTGGGCAAGTTGGGCCGAAGGGCTTGTTTCCATCCTTTTAGACTCTATGACTCTATGATTCAGTCTGAGGAAGGGTCTTGACCCAAGGCATCATCCATTCCTTCTCTCCAGAGATGCTGCCGATCCCACTGAATAGCTCCAGCATTTTGTGTCTGTCTTCGATTTAAACCAGCATCTGCAGTTCCTTCTCACACTCACTCTTTGACTCTACGACTCTATGACACAAGATCAATGCTCGGTAAAATGGAGTTCTGTTACCAATGATGTTCCACGATCACTCATAGGCCTGAATAAAAAAGTCGGTGCATTCATGTAGAGAAACCTAGCCATAAATAAACTTCGCCTGGTATTTTGCCTTCTTATTACATCCCGTCGTACTGTGCGTTCAGCTTTGGAGCCAAAGCATGTGGAGGCAACGCTTCTTGTTAGCGAAAATACACTTTGCTGGGTTATACGGTGCAGTACTTTACTAGCAGAAGTGGGAAAAACACATTGCTTGGTTGGTGAAAATGCGTAGTGGTTGCCAGACAGTCTGCCTCCTACTGTTAACCCATCCTTCTGCTTAATGGCCCTAAACATTGTTGCCTTAAATTAATCTTTTCCACCAGCAATCTTTAAAGATTCACTTGCAGCACGTAAAAAGTATGCTTTGGGGGAAAATAAACCTAATTGCTACTCTAATGTATTGCGATTTTAACACACGACAACTTTTCAAATAAGATTTGTGAAAGGCATTAACCTAAAGGCAAGAAACTTGGGCTGTAAAGAGACAGACGGGGGTAGTTCTGACGGTGTGATGTCTAGTTTGTGGGGTAGCGGAGATAAGGACCCAGCTTGACGCCCGTGCCTCATTAAATTTCAGCCAGAAAACTGTAGGTATCAAACTGTTATCCCAATGTCTCTGTCTGAATTCAGATCCCTCCCATCCTTCCAGATTAGTATTAATGTGTGTAAAACTTGGCCCCACACAGTCAGGAGGGCCTGTCGTGATAGTGAGGGGGGGCATAAATTTTCCATGTTGCATGGTGAACAGGTACATCAGATTCTTGCAACTCTGGGCTCCACAATAAATAATATAATGCCTACCTTTTTTTAAAACCATTTTTACTGTTGAAACGTTTCGAAGGCCTCTTTGCTCAAATGCTGACCAATTCCACTCTAAAGTATGTAGGAAAGAACTGCAGATGCTGGTTTAAACTGAAGATAGACACAAATGCTAGAGTAACTCAGCGGGTCAGGCAGCATCTCTGGAGAGAATGAATGGGTGACGTTTCGGGTCGAAATGCTGCCTGATCCGATCCGCTGGGTTACTCCAGAATTCTGTGTCTATTCCCTTTTCCACTCTAAAGTACGGTAGTTTAGTTCAGTTTATTGTCACGTGCACAGTGAAAACCTTTTGTTGCTTGCTAAGTAGTCAGTGGAAAGACCATACATTTAGTGCAAGGTAAAGCCAGTAAAGTCGGATCAAAGATAGTCTGATGGTCACCAATGACGTCGATAGTAGTTCAAGACAGCTCTCTAGTTGGGGTAGGATGATTCAGTAGCATTCACATCTGATGCAGGTAACGTTTGCTTATGTAAATAACATTTTAATACCTAAATAATGTCTTGAAATAGGTTATTGGAAGGGGCAGTTGGTATTGCTCCATCCATGCCAATTTTGGTGAAGTAAAATTGGTTCCATGAAATGGTGATATTTTTATATTAAGTCCGACAATGATCCACCAGTATTTATAGTGACTGGGGCTCTGTATTTTGTGTGCCCAAAACAGATGCAGCCCACCAACAGCTGGAATTTTATTTCTTCTAACTGAGCATTAGCCAACCAGTCACACACAGTTAATTGCATTCCCCTGCCAATCCATCTACGATTTCCATGTATAGATTGGGTGGCGCAGCGGTAGCGTTGCTGCCTTACAGCGCCAGAAACCCTGAACGTGGGTGTTGTCTGTATGGAGTTTTACGTTTTCCCCGTGACCTGAGTGGGTTTTCTCTGGGTGCCCCGGTTTCCTTCCACACTCCAAAGACGTACAGGTATGTAGATTAGTCGGCTTCGGTAAAATTGTAACTTGTCCCTAGTGTATGTGTGGGATAGTGTTAGTGTGCAGGGTTTGCTGGTCGGCGTGGACTCGGTGGGCCTGTTTCTGTGCTGCATCTCTAATCTAAACTAAACTAAATGATTTTCATAATATTGGGGATGATGAGTGATAATGAACAAAGCCATCTACTCAAATCCGGAAAATCCTTTTGTCCAAATTTCCGCACAAGTAGAGAATGGGAATTATTAAAATTTCAAAGAACAATTTAAATCCTACAGTTTCATCATATAATGCACTGGAACTACAATGATGCCTAAACTACATGCACATTAAAACTAAACCATTTTTCATTTGCTAATTAAAAAAAAAATTATGGCACACTTTATGTTATAGATTTTCTGTAGAAAATCTGTAATGTCATTTGTTGCTTCACAATTGGCTTTTATGACAATGGAAAGATGTGGGCACTCATTGTAAGTGGGACTGATTCTCTGCAGGTGAACTGCTACAAGAGTGGACACTCATTGTAAGCACAACCTCTCCTGCACACTATCATTTTCCAGGGTCCAGGACATGCTAACCTTGGATTATTCTGATTTTAAAATGTTTTAATGCTGCAGCTTATTTCTAAGCATTAAAAAAAAAATTGGTCTTCCATTTTTGATCTGAAGCCAAGAAAAATAAGGGACATTTGAATATGCCCACATCCAACAAAATGAAAAATCTAACATGGACCGGATTTTTTGAGGAGTTGACAAAGGTGATTATTGAAGGTAGGCTGGTGGATGCCGTCTAGATTAGTGTGCAGGGGATTAACAGTGATGACTGTTCCGTAGGCTAGATATCCTATCTTCACTACGACCAGAATTTCTTCTGCAGCCTATTATCAGGTACAAGCTGCAGCTGGGACCACTGTTGCAAAGATTAATAGGAAACAGTCAACAATCTCCTGCCTACATCTTTTGCGTAACAAAATTAGCTCCAACAGAAAGATCTTATGTTGCAGTCACTAATTTACTATACCAGAGATAAAAGATGGTTTCACGTTTAAAATGCAATCCTAAAGACACTGCACCAGATTGTAGTGGATTAATGATCGGCTGCATTAAGTGGAGAAATAAGATACTGTAGATGCTGGAATCTTGTGCAAAGCACAAAGTGCTGGAGGAACTCAACTCAACAGGTCAGGCAGCATCTGTGGAGGGAAATGGAGAATATGCAAACTTCACATAGACAGCACCCAAAGTCAGTATTCAACCCAGGTCTCCAGCACCGTGAGACAGCAGCTCTACTGATTGCAACTCCCAGCAGCCCACTGTGTCATCCACAATGCTAATTGATAATACTAGTTTATGAGGAAAAGGATACTGATGATCTTTGGGATATGATGTTCTAGAGTGGGGCACGGAAGAAAGTGTGGGGTCCTGGATGAGCATTCCCAATTCCAACTTCAGTTAAGTATGTAGCTTTTTGTTAGTGCTTGACAACAATCTTTTTTAGGGCAACATGTGAAACTAAATGCCTTAAGATTACCCTATATCGCAAAAGGTGCATTAAACAGGAGTTGGGACCCTTAGTTACATATGCAAATAACTGGACTTCTAGAAGAAAGGTTGTCTTTACACAACAGTCTTTCTACCCATGGTGATATGGCCCATGCCACACATTTGTCTCAAAACAAGTGTGCACCTCCTGCCCAACTTATTGCAGTAATTCAATGAGTGGCGCATGGCGCAGTGGTAGCGTTGCTGCCTTACAGCACCAGAGACCCAGGTACAATCCTGTCTGTACGGAGTTTGTACATTCTCTCCGTGACCTGCATGGGTTTTCTCCGGGTACTACAGTTTCATCCGACACTCCAAAGACGTACAGGTTTGTAGGCTAATTGGCTTAGTAAAATTGTAAATTGTCCCAAGTGTGTGTAGGATAGTGTTAGTGGTCTCAGTGGGCCGAAGGCCCTGTTTCCACACTGTATCTCTAAACTAAACTAAACTAAACTAAATGAAGAAAGCCAATGGATGCCCCCGCACCTCCAAACCATGTATTTAACTATCTCAGTTTAGGCCAATATTTTTGTTTCTTTACATATCACTCAATTCAAAAAGAGAACAACAATATGGGCCTTATGGTGTATTCATGTGTCAAGCAAGTTTTGCATCCCCTCACACGGAAATGAATGTAACTGCATCCCAAAACATTGACGATAAATTGTGTCGGTGTAGATAGATGAGTTATAGCTGCCTTTCCATGATCATTTAGAAAACTTTAACTCAACATGCTTATTGAAAGCCAAGGATAAACACAGGGAAGGCACTTGGCTGGAGTTAAGTCATGTTTGATTTAATCTCTTAATCTTGAGTTGGAAACTCTCTGTTTAAAGCGAAACAAAGATTGGAAACAGCTTGCATTGGAGGCCCATAAAGTTCAGCTTTCAACAAATCTCTATTGCATTGCACCGTAGGACTGTATCGCATAATGGTCAAATGGGAATCAGAAGTAATCTGAGCCCCATGGTGAAGAATTAAATGTTTTATAATTTGTCTCTCCTGTTTCATATTTGTCACAATTACAGCGCTTTTCTTCAGATGGGAATTTTTTTGTTGTTGTGTCATTTTGTACGTTTCTGTGGCTAACCGACTGAGGATACTATGCTTGTGCCATGTAGCGTGCAGCAAATATTAGACTGGAAACGTCAGTGTGTATAAAGGTGCATGAAATAAATGAGCTAGTTGTGTGGTTTATGGTTAAGAACTACTTAATTGTTGCTGATTTGTACCTGCACAGAATCCACTGATTGATATTGACAACATATTGAAGTGAACTGACCCTAACATGCAACAGACACAAGTACGTTTGTACAATGGTTCATACTAATGAAATATTAGTTGTTCCACTGGAAGTATGACACAAGGCAGATTGCACCAACACTTTTTTTTAATTCCAAGGTATACAAGCCTTGAATAGTAGAGTAGAATGAATCTTAGAGAGCAGCATCACATGGTTCTTTTCAATTCATTGTAACTGATTAATGGACACTGCTGACAAGGCCAATATTGTTTTTATTTCTCTGTTGCCTGGTCTTTATCCTTTCACGCTGTTTTCTTAAGATTACAAGTAGAATTTATTAACAAAATAAAATCATGTGCTTTTAATATTATGATATTTTCAAGGACTGGGCATTATTAAAAAGCCATCATTTGTTGGGCAACTCTAAATGCCATTGATAAGGAGTTTGTGATCCACTTTCTTGAACCGCTCAAATCCTTGTGATGAAATCCTACAGCTTACAACCCAGCGGAATGAATACTGATTTCTTCTCATTTCAAGCAACCCTTGGTCGTCCTGCTCGTTCCACTGTTTGCGTCCGTATATCCCTTCGTTCTTACCTCTTCCACTTCTAACAATGGACCATTGTGGGCTCCACCTTACCTTGGTCATCGACGCCAGCTCTGAATCGTTGTGAACCTTTTCATGCCTATAGTTGCCCTCTCCCCGACTCTCTGTCTGAAGAAGGGTCTGGACCCGAAACGCCACCTATTCCCTTTTGCCAGAGATGGTGCTTGCCCTACTGCGTTACCCCAGCATTTTGTGTCTATACTGATATATAGTTCCTTGGAAGCTGTGCCACAGGTATATAGGGTGATGAGGCAGGCATCTGGCATGCTAATCGACATTGGTCAGGGCATTGTGTGAAGGAGTTGGGACGTTGTGTTACAACTCTATCAGTTGTTGGTGAGACCACACTTGGAGTATTGTGCAGTCTTGTCACTCTGTTATAGGATGAATGTCATTAAGTTGGAAAGGTTGCAGAAACTATTCAAAACAATATTACCAGGACTGGAAGTTGAGAAATTAGGAAAAACTGGATAGACTGGGACCTTTTTTCCTGGAGCATAGAAGGATGAGTGGTGACCACATAAAGCTATACAATATTTTGAGGGGTGTAGATAAGGCAGATAGTTGCCAGCGTAGAGGAGTGTAAAACTAAAGAGAGCAGATTTAAACTGAGAGGGAAAAGATTTAAAAGGGACCTGAGGAGCAATTTTGGAATAGTATGTAAATAGGAAGATATTGGGGATTTTGACCAAATGCAGTCAAATGGGATTAACTCGAGCAGACATCTTCATCGGCATGGAGAAGTTGAGGAAAGGGCGTGTGTACTGTGCTGCATCACTCTGACTCTACACCCCTCATGATCATCTGATCCTCCTTCAAAGATTCAAAAGTCAGTTTATAGTCACGTGTACCAATTAAGGTACAGTGAAACACGAATTACCATACAGCCGTACAAAGAAATGCATCAAGACACACAACTACATAAAAGTTAACATAAACATCCACCACAGCGGATTCCCCACGTTCCTCACTGTGATGGAAGGCAATCCCTCCAATCTTCTTCCTCTTTATTCTCCCGTAGTCGGGGCAGTCAAACCATCCGCAGTCGGGGCAATTGAAGCTCCCACAGCCGGCGATCGAAGCTCCCGCGTCGGGGCAGTCAAAACTCCAGCGGCTTGAGCTCCCGAAGTTGGTCTCTAACCAGGGGCCGCGAGCTCCACGATGTTAAAGTCCGCAGGCTCCCGCGTTTGGAGCTCCGAGGTCGATCCCCGAAAGGGATCGCCAGCTCCGCGATTTTAGACCGCAGTGCGGACAGAGATACGATACAGAAAATAAATCGTATCCCCCTCGAGGTAAGCGATGAAAAAAAGTTTCACCCAACCCTCCCCCCACCCCGCACATAAAACAAGCTAAAGAACACTAAAGTATACATTTAACCCATACGAAAAACAAAACAAAAAAGGAAGGGACGAGACAAACTGTTGGCGAGGCAGCCATTGCTGTTGCCACCCTGAGCCTTCTACACACCAGTGAGGACAATTTACCTGGATCGGGTACCACTCAGAAGAACTAGAGTGTGCAGAGTGGATTTTGAAAATGGCACCAAAACATGCCGCCCCTTGCATGCGGGCTTAGTAGGCTATTTCTGTACACTAATCGAAGATGTGCCTAGGTATGGTGATACTGTACTGGACTGTATGTAAGGAAATAATTTGACTATGAGTTTGCATACATGGCACTAAAAGTACCATTGAACCATTAAATTCCAGCCCATCCAATCTCTCCCTGTAACTAGAGCTCCGCTTTCCACATGAAGTCCTGGTTAATCTCTTCTGCACTCTTTCTAACTCGAACACATCCTTGTTGCAGTGTGGTATCCAGAACTGTATAACGTATTCCAATTATGGCCAAACTAAAATGTTTTACAGCTGCAACATAACGTTCCAACTCTATACTCGGCGTATGAAGGCAAGGATGCCAAATACTCGAATTGCTGTCCTATCAACCCGTGTCACCACTTTCAAGGAACTATGAACTTGCACCTCTAGATCTCTCTGTGCATCAATACTCCAAAGGCCTCTGCAATTTATGGTATATGTATGGTCAATATTTTATGTCTCAAAATGCATTGCCCCACACATGTCTGGACCGAATTCTATCAACCCCCCATTTCACCCAACGTTACAATTGCCCTGCGCTCCACTGTACATTCGACAACCGTTTTTGCTATCTACAACTCCAACGATTTTTCCTATTGTACCAATCACACCACTACATCCTTATCCAAGTCATTTATATATACCAATCCCTGGGTACATCATGGGTTACAAACTGAAGATAGACACAAAATGGTAATGGAAACATGGAAAATATGCGCAGGAGGCCATTTGACCCTTCTAGCTAGCACCGCCATTCATTGTGATCATGGCTGATCAACCACAATCAGTAACCCGTGCCTGCCTTCTCCCCATATCTCTAGCCCCTAGAGCTCTATCTAACTCTCTTTTAAATTCATCCAGTGAATCGGTCTCCACTGCCTTTTGTGGCAGAGAATTCCACAAATTCACAACTCTCTGGGTGATTTTTTTTTTTCTCATCTCATATTTGAATGGCCTCCCCTTTATTCTTAGATTGTGGTCTCTGGTTCTGGATTCCCCCAACATAGGGAAAATTTTTCCTGCATCTAGCTTGTCCAGTCCTTTTATAATTTTATATGTTTCTATAAGATACCCTGTCATCCTTCTAAATTTCAGTGAATATAAGCCCAGTCTTTCCAATCTTTCCTTATATGACAGTCCCGCCATCCCAGGGATAACCTCGTGAACCTCACAATACTCCAGATGTGGTTTCACCGGGGCCCTGTACAACTGCAGAAGGTCCTCTTTAATCCTATACTCAAATCCTCTCATTATGGCCAACATGCCATTAGCTTTCTTCACTGCCTACTGTACCTGCATGTTTACTTTCAGTGACTGGTGTACAAGGACACCCAGGTCTAGTTGCACTTCCCTTTTTCGTAATCTGACACCATTGAGATAATAATCTGCCTCCTTGTTTTTGCCGCCAATTTATCTACATTATACTGCATCTGCCATGCATCTGCCCACTCACTCAACCTGTCCAAGTCACTCACCCTGCAACCTCCTAGCATCCTCTTCACAGTTCACACTGCCACCCAGCTTTGTGTCATCTGCAAATTTGCTTGTGTTACTTTTAGTTCCATCATCTAAATCATTAATATATATTGTAAATAGTTGCGGCCCCAGCACCGAGCATTGTGGCACTCCACTCGCCACTGCCTGACATTCTGACAGGGACCCGTTTATTCCTACTATTTGTTTCCTGTCTGCCAACCGATTCTCTATCCATGTCAATACCCTACCCCCAATACCATGTGCTCTAATTTTGCCCATTAATCTCCTTTGTGGGACCTTATCAAAGGCTTTCTGAAAGTCCAGATACACAACATCCACTGGCTCTCCTTCATCCATTTTACTTGTAACATCCTCAAAAAATCCCAGAAATTGGTCAAGCAGGATTTCCCCTTCATAAATCCATGCTGACTTGGACCAATCCTTTTACTGCTATCTAAATGTGCCGTTATTACTTCTTTAATAGACTCCAGCATCTTCCCCACCACCGATGTCAGGCTAACAGGTCTACAATTCACCATTTTCTCTCTCGCTTCTTTCTTGAAAAGTGGGATAAAATTAGCTACCCTCCAATCCACAGGAAATGATCCTGAATCTATAGAACATTGGAAAATGATCACCTATTTCTAGCCACCTCCTTGAGTACCCTAGGATGCAGACCATTAGGCCCTGGGGATTTATCAGCCTTCAATCCATCAGTCTACCCAATACTATTTCTCGCCTAATGCAAATTTCTTTCAGTTCCTCTGTCTCCCTAGATCCTCTGCTCTCTAGTATATCTGGGAGATTGTTTGTGTCTTCCTTAGTGAAGACAGAACCAAAGTACCTGTTCAACTCTTCTGCCATTTCCTTGTTCCCCATAATAATTTCACCTGTTTCTGTCTTAAAAGGACCCACATTTGTCTTTACTAATCTTTTTCTCTTAACATATCTAAAGAAGCTTTTACTATCCTTTTTTTATATTCTTGGCCAGCTTATCCTCGTACTTCATCTTTTCGCCCTGTATTGCCATTTTTGTTACCTTCTGTTATCCTTTGAAAGTTTCCCAATCCTCTGGCTTCCTGCTACTCTTTGCTATGTTATACACCTTTTCATTTAGTTTTATTCCATCGCTAACTTCGCTTGTCAGCCACGGTTGCTTCTTACTCCCATTAGAATCTTTTTTCCTCTTTGGAATGAAATGATCCTGCATCTTCTGGATTATGCCAAGAAATTCCTGCCATTGCTGTTCCACCGTCATTCCTGCTAGGATCCTTTTCCAGTCGACCTTGGCCAGCTCCTCTCTCATGCCTTCATAGTCCCCTTTGTTCAACTGCAACAATGATACTTCTGATTTAACCTTCTCCCTCTCAAATTGCAGATTAAAACTTATCATATTATTGTCACTACCTCATAGCGGTTCCTTTACCTTGAGTTCCCTTATTATATCTGGTTCATTAGACAACACTAAATCCAGAATTGCCTTCTCTCTGGTAGGCTCCAGCAGAAGCTGCTCTAAGAATCCATCTTGGAGGCACTCAACAAACTCCCTTTCTTGGGGTCCAGAACCAACCTGATTTTCCCAGTCTACCTGCATATTGAAATCTCCCATAACCACAGTGGCATTACCTTTGTTACATGACAATTTTAACTCCTGCTGCAACTTGCACCCTATATCCAGGCTACTGTTTGGGGGCCCTTAATGGGAGTTAATGGGACACTAACTCCCATTAGTGTCTTCTTATTGGAGTAACTTAGGCAGCATCTCTCAAGAGAAGGAATGGATGATGTTTTGGGTCGAGACCCTTCTTCAGTGTCACCCATACCTTCTCTCCAGTGATGCTGTCTGTCCCATTGAGTTACTCCAGCACTTTTTTGTGCTTATCTTCAGTGTAAACCAGTATCTGCAGTTCCTTCCTACACAGTAGTTACACACTTCCAGTCAGCAAATCAACCATCCACAATTGTTCTCGGCCTAGTATCACCAAGCCACTTTAGGGACCTGTTTGCCCACACATATTGTGGCACTTGGATCTTCTGGACCAACCTACAAAGTGGTTCCTTGTCAAAATATTATTAAAGCCCATATATACCAGTAAAATGTGAACAAGCAAGAGCAACCAACTTCCTTATGCTGCTCCAGGCATCACATAAAGGTCATATTTATCTTCACACACCTTAATAGTGGCAGCTGCTGGCTCAGCTACATCCAGTCCCCATAAACTGTCACTGAGTTACCCTCATCCCTCAGGCCTGCTGCTCTATACACTTCCTTATAAACATCCCTAACCAATGCAAGCATCCTTATTAGCAAAGTTGATTCTGACATAGTGCACTAAAATTAGCCTTAGGACTAATTCCTTTGAATCCCGACATGTGCAAGGGTTTTCAGAGAAACCTGAAATGGATCAAATTTGGATCAGTGCCTTTTACTACACACCAAGAGTCAACGTTGTTGTGCATCATTGGTAATTATTCCTGCTGCTCAGCCATTGCATTTAGGCCCTCCTAATGACAGCAGTGATACCATCGCTAGTTAAATCTGTTTCTAATTGCACTGCCGTTTATTTTCAAGAGTTCGCAAATTAACCCTCCAGAGCTTTGCTGAAACAACAGTGGTTCAGTGGAGTTTGAGACTGCAGATACTCATGGACATCATACACAATACCTTGGTATTTGCGGGGCTCTAGCTTTGCAGCAACTGCTGTGGACTAAGTATTGATCCCAGCTGGCAATGCACCATTCTCTTGCTCTGTGACCACGTGATGTTGTTATGAATGTGTCGAAGGCAGAATAATCGTCAAGCCATAATGTGGGACAATTCACAATAAGTTTTTGCCTTTTCATTACATTTGATTTTTAATTATAATAAAATTTTGATTGAATCACAAAAATGCGCATTACGACCCAAATTCTGGACATTGGACCCGACAATCTTTCACTTAGTACATATTTTCTGTGTGTTCCAAGAAGAAATGTCATCTTTTCTTCTTATGGATGTTAGTAACTCCCTGGATTATTGTGGTAGCTTGATCATTGGAGGTATTTCAAAAGGAGATAGGTACATTTTTAAGGGTGTAGAGATTTCAGAGCTATGGGAAACTGACACATAGGAGGATCCATAGCATGGAAACAGGCCCATTGACCCACCTGGGCTATACCAATCATTGACCTCCCGTTCACACTAGTTCTATGTTAACTCACTTTCTCATCTACTCCCTACATACTAGGGGCAATTTACAGAGGTCAATTAATCAACAAACCTCCACGTCTTTGGAATATGGGAGAAAACCGGAGCACCCGGAGAAAACACACATGGTTACAGTGAGAACGTGCACACTCCACAGAGACAGAACCTGAGGTCAGGAGATTTAACCCGGGTCTCTAGTGCTGTGAAGCAGAACCGGTGTCCCTGTACCAGCTGGGCGGATCAGATCTTGAGGCGGGACTCGAAGCTGTCCAGCCAAGAATGAGGTGGGACACGAAGTTAGTCCAGCCAGTAAATCTTTAATGTTATCTAATGATACAGCTCCCTACTACACGCCAAGGCACAGGCGTTCCCGACCTTAAATACTCCCCAGGGGAGCCCCGTGACCTACACCTCCCGTCACCAAGACACGTGACTCCCCCCTCCAGAGCTGAGGGTTCACACTGTGCGTGGCTCAGCACCAGGGGCTGCCACAATATGATCATATTAAATTGCGGGCCAAGCTTCATGGGTTGAGTAGCCCACTCCTGCTCCTATTCTGAAACCCTAGTGTAGCTTCAAAATGTATTTCAGCCCCTTGGTATGTTGAGGTTGTACATAGATTATGGAAAAAGAGGGTTTCTGATGGCAGGCAATACATTGTTTCATGTCTGCTGCCCAAAAGTAATTTTTCTATTCAAAGCCCATGGGTCAACTATACTGAAGCAGATCCTAGATGTCTTCATCCTGAATGTGTTACGATAGACTTTGCTTTAAAGTCTCCTTCAATTCAAATTTAATCCAGGAATTTAGGAATGCTTCATAGAGTCATAAAGTTTGGAAACAGGCCCGTCAGCCCAACTTGCCCACTGACGAGCTACATGTCCCTTCTTCACCAGTACCCTCTGCCTGCATTTGGCCCATATCCCTCTAAACCTGTCCTATCCATGTGCCGGATAGTAATAATATGTGCCTGCCTAAATGTTTCTTAAATCTGAAATTTTGGAAGATTTTGATAAAATTTTGCATTTAGGCAGTCAGCCTAGAATTTCTTCAGCTCCTACAAAGCCAACTCAAGCAGCGATAGCAACAGGGTGCCATGAACGTGAGGCTCGGGGGAATAGGGTACAGTTAATTATCAGCTTTTTTCACATATGGATAGGGGTGTCAGTTAGCCCTGGCGATTAATAGGTGGCAGAATGTTAAGGTTAATGTTAAACACAACTACTCTGATCTCTTCTAAACTCCAGAGTGTATAGAATGAGTCGTCTTAATCTCTCCCCAAATAATAAGCACGTTCCTACATAGATTGCAAATGTGCAGTTTATAGTGGGGTCCCTCCTATAGCTGATGCCTGAGGTTGGTAAGGATTGTTGCTCTGGGAACGAAGGGGGGCATGAGAGCTGGATAAATTAATTACTCAATAAGACGTATCTTAGTCGAGCTCCGTTGGCCACCTGGGTCCTGTTTTGGGAAGTCCTCTTTAAACCAAGGGATGCCTGTCCCACTGAGTTACTCCAGCTTTTTGTATCCATCTCAGGTTTGTAGGTTAATTGGCTTGGTATAATTATAAATTGTCCTTAGTGTGTGTGTAGGATAGTCCTAGCGTGTGGGGTTCCCTGGTCAGCACGGACTTGGTGTGCTGAAGGGCCTGTTTCTGTGCTGTATCTGCAAACTAAACTAAAAACTAAAAAAAGGTATTGGAAGCCACGTTTTGCCTGGGTGGTTTCCAGATAACATGAACCATTTCTTCACTCAAATGAAAATCCAGGGACAAACAGGTGTTGCACAACATCGGATATTGGGAGTCTTCCATGTGTTATGCATCAGGTGTACAGAGGACCTGGAAACAAAACTGTGTATTTGCAATCTATGTGGAAACGTGTTTATTGATTGACAAGGGATTTAGCAGACTTGCCCTTGAGATTCAAAGACTGAGGGATGTGCAAGATTTTTACAGGGCTTAACTGGGTAGGTGCAGAGTTAATGATTCCCCTTGCTAGAAGCAGGTGCCAAAGACCCAAAATAAGGGTGGAAACAAGGAATTCTTTATGGGGCGGCACGGTGGCACAGCGATGGAGTTGCTGCCTTACAGCGCCATTGACCCAGGTTTGATCCTGACTACTGGTGCTGTCTGAACGGAGTTAGTACATTCTCCTCGTTACCACATGGGTTTTCTCCGGGTGCTCCGGCTTCTTCCCACATTCCAATAAAGTCCAGGTTTGTAGGTTAATCGCCGCCTATAAATTGTCCATAGTGTGTAGGATAGAACTAGTGTAATCGCTGGTCGGCGTGGACATGGTGGGCCTGAGGGCCTGTTTTCACGCAGTATCTCTAAACTAAACTAAGCTATACTGAACTGAAGCAGTCTAAAGAGGGAACCTGACCCAATATGTTACCTATCCATGATCTTCAGAGATGCTGCCTGACCTGCTGAGTTACAGGAGCACTTTGTGTCCTTTTCCCAAAATAAGCCTTAGGGCTGAGGTGGGAAAGAAATCCTCTACCTAAAGGATAGTGAATCTTTGGATTACTCTACACAAGAGTACTTTGGAGGCTCAGCCACAAGGTCATGTGATAGGAGCAGAATTAGGCCATTCGGACCATCATTTACTCTTCCATTCAATCATGACTAATCTATCTCTCCCTTCTAACTCCATTTTCCTGCCTTCTCCCCATAACCCCTGTACTAGTCAAGAATCTACATATCTATTGTAGGAAGGAACTGCAAATGCTGGTTTAAACTGAAGATAGACACAAAATGCTGGAGTAACTCAGCAGGACAGGCAGCATCTCTGAATAGATGGAATGGGTGATATTTCGGGTCGACACCCTTCTTCAGACCTGTTCCTTCTATTCAGAGATGCTGCCTGTCCCGCTGAGTTACTCCAGCATTTTGCGGCTATCTACCTATCTATCCATCTCTGCCAGTCATTAAGTAATTTGATGGCGTTTTAAGTATTTGAGTTTTAAATATGTAGGGTATCCAGAAGATGTAATAAATGCAGATAAAGATCAGCCACAATTTTTGTGGCAAGGTGCTGTGAGCAAGAGGGCCAAATCACCTACTCCAGCTATTACTTCTTATACCCAACTGTTTTATGCCTTAAACAGGAATTGGCTTGTGCATTACATAAAGATAAGGCTAGTTCCAGAAAATAATATACACTGTCATATAATAATACGCTAGGTCCACGCCAACTATCAAGTAGGAAAGAACTGCAACAAAGAACTAAATCGAAGATAGACACAAAGTGCTGGAGGAACTCAGCGGGCCAGGCAATATCTCTGGAGAGAAGGAATGTGTGACATTTCGGGTCAAGACCCTTCTTCAGATTGATCAACCATCAAGTACTCAATTTCATTCATCTCCACACTGATCCCACTTTATTTTGGACATCGAAAAATGAAATGGTGACTCTTTCTCTTTCCGCAGATGCTGCCTGATCTGCTGAGCTTTTGAGCAATTTTCGGTTTCGAATCCCACTTTATTTCCCCTCGGAGAAAGCTCAGCTGGTCAGGAAACATCTGCAGAAAGAGAGAGTGTCACCATTTCATTTTTAATGTCCAAAATAAGATGTGATCAGCAACTCCCCGTGGACTTCTCCCAGATTCTACCACTTATCGATGCTACAATGGACAGTTACCTTACCAGCCCACACATCTTTGGAACGTGGAAGAAAACAAAAGGACATGGGTAAAATTTGCATAGTTACAGGAGGAGCATGCAGACTCCACACAGACAGTATCAGAAGCTAGCTTGACCAGTGTCACTCACAGCAGTTCAGTTTAGTTTAGAGATTCAGTTTAGCATGGAAACAGGCCCTTCGGCCCCCAAGTCCATACCAACCATTGACCACCCGTTCACACTAGTTCTATGTTATCTCACTTTCTCATCCACTCCCTACATACTAGGTGAAATCTACAGAGGCCAATTAACCTACAAACCTGCACGTCTTTAGAATGTCGGAGGAAACCCACATGGTCACAGGGAGAATGTGAAAACTCCGCACAGACAGCATCCACGGTCTGGTTTGAACCAGGGTCTATGGGGCTGTGAGGCAGCAGCTTTATCAGTGCTGGCCTAGTTCTAGTAGTGCCACTATTATCTATCTATCTATCTATCTATCTCTCTATCTCTCTATCTCTCTATCTCTCTCTCTCTCTCTCTCTCTCTCTCTCTCTCTCTTCTCTCTCTCTCTCTCTCTCTCTCTCTCTCTCTCTCTCTCTCTCTCTCTCTCTCTCTCTCTCGCTCTCGCTCTCGCTCTCGCTCTCGCTCTCTCTCTGTCTCTCTCTTTCTCCCTCTCATTCACAACTCTCAGTGGATTTAAAAAATCATTCTAAAATTGAATTGAATTTTGCATTGCATTTAACGATTTTATTAAGCAAAATTATACACACCCTTTGCTGGTGTTTCTGTTGACTTCCTGGGAAAACACCTGACATACAACATAGGGAGAGATCCCACTTGGTGCATGCTGCTGCTGAGCTGCCTGAGCCTGGAAGCCTTGCAGCGGAATGAGTGATTGCCAGAGAAAGAGGGGAGAGACACAGGCAGGGAAAACCAGTGCCACTGCACAGCCTGTAAACCATGCATCAGCTCGACATCTGGTCAGTCCTAATCGGAACATAGATGCTCCAGCATAGCAGAAACATCTTGCGAACTGGAAATGTTTGAGATAAACTACAGATGTTGCAAAAATTACATGACATCCTATTTTTCAGCCTATTTTAAACAGTGACTGTTTTAGATAAGCTAAGCCTTTAGTGGCAGGCAGGATCGTGGGATTTCTGTGCGGCAAGATTCTGATGGTTTTCTTTAAGGGAGCCCTGTCTGTCGGACTTTAGCCCAGTTAATCTCGGTTGCCCTTAATTTATGTTTATTTCTAATTAATCCCCTTCTTCTTATTGCAATTTTTCATCCAACGAGTTCACAGAAATTGGCAAAAGTCGTTTCAAAGGTTAGCTTTTTTTGCTTGTTGAGGCTTTGATAACGGCTTTTGATAAACATCTGGCGCAGTGCTCTGAGCTGAGTGTAGACACAAAATGCTGGAGTAACTCAGCGGGACAGGCAGCGTCTCTGGAGAGAAGGAATGGGTGGTGTTTCGGGTCGAGGCCCTTCTTCAGCTGAGGGGATTGAGAACTGAAAAGTAAGATCTGAACTAAAAGCTAATCCTGCCCTTGAACGACTTTGTGAAGGGGAAGAGAGTGAACTATTAACAGAGGAAAAGCAGAGCCAACTGCCTGAAAGTGGAAAGAATCCAATTTTTCCAGTGACATCTTTTAATTTAGTTTAGAGATACATCACGGAACCAGACCCTTCGGCCCACCGAGTCCACGCCGACCAGCAATCCCCCCACCCTTGTACCATCCTACACAACCCAGGGATTATTTACAATTTTTACCAAAGCCATTTAACCTACAAACCCGTAGGTCTTTGGAGTGTGGGAGGAAACTGGAGCACCCGGGGAAAACCCGCGTAGGTCAAGCATTGCATGCGGTCTGACATTATGCATGGTAGTTTCCGCATGCATGCACGTCCTATGTCTGGGGAACCCGGACTAATATTTCCACTGTGCACCACCTACACAGTACATCATGCACTTAAACCATTCGGAAGTTGTAATGTTTATGTACTTGTAATGTGTTGGAACAAACTAAAGATTCTGCTATTATTTACATTGGCCTAAAATCTGCAAATAAATATTAATAGTTACCAGTTGCATACAGTGTGAGATTCTTCAAGTTACGGCTTGATTTTTGTGGTATTTTTCACGGAAGTGCTTGTGCTTTAGACTTCTCATGGAGCCCCTACTGAGGGAGCACAAATTCGCAGATGTTCTCTCCTTTGTAGGATGTCTGGTCCTAGACTCTCCCACTCGTGGAAACATCCTCTCCACATTCACTCTATCCAGGACTTTCACTATTTGGTGAGTTTCAATGAGGTTTCCCCTCAACCTTCTAAACTCCAGCGAGTACAGGCGCTGTGCTTTCAAACGCTCATCATAACCCAATTATTGCTGGAATCATTCACATAAACCTCCTCTGAACCCTCTCCAACACCATCACATCCTTCCTCATCTCATTAGGGGTTATGGGGAGAAGGCAGGAGAATAGGGTTAAGAGGGAAAGATAGATCAGCCATGATTGAATGGCGGAGTAGACTTGATGGGGTGAATGGCCTAATTATGCTCCTAGAACTTATGAACTGAGGACTTGCAGAGAGAATGGTCTTTCTGCAGAAGATGGAAAGGGGTGGGGACGGGAAGATGTAACCAATGGTGGGATTATGTTGAAAGTGGGGAAATGTCCAAAAATTATGTTTTGCTGCATAGGGTGTGGTGAAGGATGAGAGGCTGGAGATCTCTATACTTGTTCTGTCTGGGGGAAGGGAGAGCGAGAGCGGAACTGTGGGAAACAGAGAAGGAATGGGTGAGGGCTCCATCTATAAAAAGCAGGGACAGGCCACATCAAATATCCTAGAGTTGAAAGCCTTCAAAGTGGGAATCTGATGGAATGCTGTTTATATAATGCCGAGCAATAAAAACTGAGACTGGCAGATACAGCGACCAATTTAACAATGTAATGTGGGATTTCTTAACTCACACTTGTCTAATCTGCTGCAGAGGTTGATCCTTTTATTTGAGAATTATGAGCACATACAGTACTACAGGTTGCAATTTGGACAGTCCCGTCTGTCAGTAAATACAGAAATGGCCGCAATGCACAGGAAGCGGCTGTTCGATTCGCATTTAATGCCAGATAAACATCAAATGCACCACAGTAACGTGCGTGAAACACTGGTGGTCGTTAATCAACCCAAAAAGGATCACTAGCTCAATCTAACATGCAATAAAATGGCAGTGTAAGTGGATTCAAATTCTATACGTAAAATTTTCACTTCATAGTGTCATGGGATCATCAAGATATACGTGACGGAAACAGGCCTAACTTGCTTGTCCATGTCGACCAATTTGTCAAAGCAGACTAGTCCCATTGGCTCCACATCCATCCAAACCTTTCCTATCCATGTATCTGTCCAAATGTCTTTTAAATGTTGTGATTGTACCCATCTCTACCACGTCCTCTGGCAGCTCGTTCCGTGCCCACACCAGAACCTTTCTCTCGGTGAGAAAATGTTGCCTCGCAGGTCTCTCGTAAGTCTTTCCCCTCTCACCTTACAAACTATGCCCTTGTTTTAGACCACCTCGACCCCCCCCCCCCAGGGAAAACACTATGGCTATTTATCTTAATTGTGCCGCTCATAGTTTCATAAACCTCTAAAAGGTGGCTCCTCAACCTCCAGTATAAAAGACCCAGCTTATCCCACTTATTCTTGGAGTGGTACAGTGACGCAGAGTTGCTGCCTTTCAGCACCAGAGACCCGGGATCGATCCTAACTGTAGGTGCTGCTGTCTGTACTGAGTTTGTACGTTCTCCCTGAAACCGCATGGCTTTTGTCCGGGTGCTCCGGTTTCATCCCACACTCTAAAGACGTATAGGTTTGTAGGTTAATTGGCTTAAATTGTAAAATTATCCCTAGTGTACAGGACAGTGCCAGTGTAACGGGTAATCGCAGGTCAGCACGGACTCGGCGGGTCGATGGGCCTGTTTCAGCGCTGTTTCTCTAAAATTCTAACAATTCAAACTTTCCAGACCCAGGAACATCCTCAAACATTCATTGTTTCCTGAAAATCCCTTCTTTATGTCCCAATCTGTACTTCACATTTACAACGATGTAATTATTTTCCTCTGGCTTACAGCTTTGCTGTGGGAATTTTGCAACAGCTGAAATCCACAGATATCCTCCAACTAACACAAGTTCAACGTGACCCCAGAATGATGAAATGGATGCTCTAATGACTACAAAATCTTTGTGGGAACCTTTTTTAAAGACATTGGTAAATATCAGTGGTTTTATTTTGCAACGGTATACAGAGTACCACCGGCACCTCAGAACATTTTGTGTGTATTATTTTAACAGTATGTTTAATTTTTAACATGTGTTAATTTCATACTTTTCAGTTATCAGTTTATTAAATTAGAAGTTGATTGGTCACAAAATTCAAAACAGACAAAGGGGGCATATGGGTGAAAAGAAATGTTGATAGTATAATATTTAATTAATTAGTATACCAATAGACAAATGCGATGGTAAACAACTTCCCATTACTTTTAGTTTTTTAAGTTTTTAGTTTTGAGATACGGCGGGAAACAGGCCCTTCGGCCCAACAGGCCCTTCGATCCCCGCACATTAAAACTATCCCACACACACTAGGGACAATTTACACATACGCCAAGCCGATTAACCTACATACCTGTACGTCTTTGGAGTGTGGGAGGAAACTGAAGATCTCGGAGAAAACCCACGCGGTCACGGAGAGAACATACAAACTCCATACAGACAACACCCGTAGTCGGGATCGAACCCGGGTCTCCGGCGCTGCAAGCGTGTAAGGCAGCAACTCGACCGCTGCGCCACCGTGGCCGTCCTATTGAATGCACCACTTTTGAATGCAAAAATGTAACCAGTATCTTTGGATGGGATGGACATTGGGGAGGGAAGAAAAATAATTGAAAGTGTGATTTTTGTTTGAAAAATGCTGAAAGGAAGTTGTTTCCAGCACATTAATTTCACACGGAAAACATTCAATCATGTAATTTATGTTGTGGCATCATATTTTTTTGCTAAATAAAGACAAATTTAACACTTTATATTTGTATTCATGTCTCTTTAAAAATGGAAACTTAGCTTTGCTCCTCTAACAAGGAAACACCATGATTTTAATTCACAAATATCTATGTTGTATATGCAAGATCTCTGGGTGTCCTCCGAGATCTTCAGTTTCCTCCCAATTCCTATTGCATATTCTTTGATAGAATAAATGTTGCTATTTATATTTTAGGGTAGAGTAATCGATGGGTTAGGGCTAGACTTTCTAGTGAAAGAATTATCATAACAAATACTGGAAGAAATTCGATTTTCACAACTTCAGATGTAATTTGAAAGTTCATAAAATAATTATGAAATTCCATTTTTTGAATCTCCTCATTTAAGCAGATGAAGCGAACTTGCTTTAAATAGCATAAATTTCTCCTCAAGATCTTTAAGTAAAATATTACAGACTTCGTGCACCTTCATAATAAATATGCAATTCTTCTTTATCTTGTTTGACCCTGTTCAGCTAAACATAAAATCAGCGACAGGATTGTTAATCTGAGGACGGAGGTTATCTTTAATCGGGTTCAGAGTCAATTCTGGTTATCAGCCAAGCACATGTAAATTATTTGTTTTTAGGGAGTTATCAGCCAAGCACATGTAAATTATTTGTTTTTAGGGAAATGGGAGATAGGGCAGACTGATCGCTCCACAGTCTGTGAACCTTATCCCACATGCTGGAACGACAACAAAATATTCCCTCCGCTAATTTTTTGTTTGGTCCAAAACTCAAACCAAAATAGTATTTCTTACATAAATTCTAGTTGGATAACCTTTGACATGATAAATTGTTTTCAAGGTAATACATTCAATATTCTCTTTCTGAGACCAGCACAAATGTTGATCTTGTCCAGTTATCACTTCCTACGCTTTATTTTCATCTTTGTGCATCAATATTGACTTGCATTTTGTTCACATTTCCATTCTGAAGTCAGTAGAAGTGGGAGTTTCCACTGTGGTACAATTTTCCTACCGACTCTGCTGCTTATTTTCTCTTTTTGACAACGTCAAGACATTTTGTTCAATGTACATAAGTAAGTTTATGTACCAGGCTTTTATTTTCCACCAGGTAGTTAGGTATGCATCAGAACTGACAAGAAGGGTGCGTTCAAACGTGAAGCAGAAAATTGCTCCAGAGAAATTGGTTGTACAGTTGCTTTTGACTGGTTTTAATCTGAATGCTGCCTTACACATCTAATTGTTTCAGGGTGTAATATATGTTTGTACTTTTTGCAATTCATTGAATTCTGCCAATTTTATATTCAATTCAGTACAAATTAAACAACTAAAGCTCAGTATCTGTGTTGATCTCAACTTGCAACATTCTTCTTCTTATTCCAGGATGGTTTTTTTTTAGATTGAAAAGAATATAATTGAAGAAGTGAAACTTATTGAATAGTGAAAGGCCTGGATAGAGTGGATGTGGAGAATCTCCAGTCAGTTCAGTCAGTTTAGTTTATTGTCACATGTACCGAGGTACAGTGAAAAGCTTGTGTTGTGTGCTATCCAGTCAGCAGAAAGACAATACATCATTAAATGCATAGCCGTCTGGGGCTATGAATTCCACAGATTCTCCACCCTCTGGCTAAAGAAATTCCATCTCATCTCCAATCTAATGGTACGTCACTTTATTCTGAGACTGTGCCCTCTGGTCCTAGACTCTGCCATTACTGTTACAGGAATGATGGCATTGGATTATGTTGTAAAGACCAGCTCCTACTTGCATGACTGCTTTATGCATCAAAGTATATTCGACAGTTTCACTACAAGAGGTTCGGATCAGTGGATGCAGAATTTGTAACATAGCCAATTTGAATATTTTTAAGGTCAAGGAACTTCAGATGCTAATTTACAAGAAAGAAACAAAGTACTGGAGCTACTCAGCGGGTCAGGCAGCATATCTGAAGAACGTGGATTGCTGACGTTTTGGATCGGGACCTTTCTTGAGACTCTTGGTTTGGTTTGCCACTATTTTAGTTTAATTTAGTTTAGAGATACAGCGCAGAAGCAGGCCCTTCAGCCCATCGGGTCCGCGCCGACCAATAATACCTGCACACTTACATTATCCTACACACACTCGGGACAATTTACAATTATACCAAGCCAATTAACCTACAAACAGGTACGTCTTTGGAGTGGGGCTTGAAACTGAAGGTCTCGGAGAAAACCCACGCAGGTCACGTGGAGAACGTACAAACAGCACAGCACCACCGCACCACAGCACCGCACAGACAGCACCCGAAGTCAGGATCGAACCTGGGTCTCTGGCGTTGTGAGGCAGCAACTCTACCGCTGTGCCACTGTGCAGTCAAAGGAGCCCTTTCTGCTTCCACTCTCGTTCACATTGATTTTGAAGGCATTAAAATTATATGTGGAGTTTGCAACTGTTTGTGATCAGTAAATTCGCCATAAAGGAGGGATCCTGATCCCTGGTTTGTATGGCACAGCACCACCGCACCACAACACCACCGCACCACAACACCACCGCACCACAACACCACCGCACCACAACACCACCGCACCACAGCACCACCGCACCACAACACCACCGCACCACAACACCACCGCACCACAACACCACCGCACCATCGCACCACAACACCACCGCACCACAACACCACCGCACCACAACACCACAACACCACCGCACCACAACACCACCGCACCACCGCACCACAACAACACCACAACACCACTGCACCACAGCACCACCGCACCACAGCACCACAACACCACCGCACCACAGCACCACCGCACCACAGCACCACAACACCACCGCACCACAACACCACAACACCACAGCACCACCGCACCACAGCACCACAGCACCACAACACCACCGCACCACAACACCACAACACCACAACACCACAACACCACAACACCACAGCACCACAGCACCACAACACCACAACACCACAACACCACAACACCACAACACCACAACACCACAACACCACAACAGCACAGCACCACAACACCACAACACCACCGCACCACCGCACCACAACACCACAGCACCACCGCACCACCGCACCATAACACCACAGCACCACCGCACCATAACACCACAACACCAGCGCACCACAACACCACCGCACCACAACACCACCGCACCACCGCACCACAACACCACCGCACCACAACACCACCGCACCATAACACCACCGCACCACCGCACCACAACACCACCGCACCACAACACCACCGCACCATAACACCACCGCACCACCGCACCACCGCACCACCGCACCACAACACCACAACACCACCACTGCACCACAACACCACCGCACTACAGGACCACAACACCACAGCACCACAGCACCACAGCACCACATTTCCAGGCAACATATACAGCAGTGTGAACATTATACTACTCTGGCTTCCTTCAGTTGGAACTGACATCTCGACATAGATAATGGATCTAGTCAGACAAGGCTTGTAACCACAGTAAAAACCACATAGGAATGAAACAAGATTTGCTTTATCATAAAGCCAGTCAAAATAAATGAATGATTTCAGAAATACTCTGCCTTGGAGGTTTCTATTATATCCATTCATACTAATCTCAATAATTAGACACAGTTTAACAGGATGGTATCTGCAATGTTGTAGAGAATAACGATTACATCCCTCTTTGTAAGTTTGGTATTTTATCCCGACTGCAATTAAATTGGGATAAAGGTTATGAATTCTGTACAAAGAGCTGCCCCTGAATAGATCCCAAGGTAGATCAGCATGTCACATCATGTTAAGGCACCAGACTATGAGTTAGATCCTCTTCTGAGTGCCCAGGTGCAGTCACTATTTGTGGAAAGGAACTGCAGATGCTGGTTTATACTAAAGATAAACACAAAGTGCTGGAGTAACTCAGCGGGTCATGCAACATCTCAGGACTAGCGGTTTATGGTTCGGTCCGGACCCGAAATGTCACCAATCGTGTTTCTCCAGAGATGCTGCCTGACCGGCTGAGATACTCCAGCATGTTGTGGCCATCTGCAGTTACTATTTATTCATTTTCCTTCAACCGTGCAAAACGTTTCATTAGGCAGAAGAGTCCAGACTCCAAATGTCACCTATCCATGTTCTTCAGAGATGTTGACTGACCTGCTGAGTTACTCCAGTACCTTGTGTTTTTTTTTTTGTAAACCAGCATCTGCAGTTCCTTACGTTTAGTTTGAACAAGTCTGGTCTTTTGCACACCTGACCACAGACTCCCAAAGGCTCTGTTGTGTTGGGACATTGCCAGGTGGACAAAGAAATAGATTCAAGAATGTGTTCCAGGCTTCTTTTGAGAAATGCAACATTCCCATTGACTCCTGGGAACATCCAGAATGGTTTTCGTGGGAAACATCTTTTAGACTTCAGACAGACAGAGGCCCTTCGGCCCACTGAGTCCGAGCCAACCAGCGATCGCCACGTACACTAGCACTATCCTACGCATAAGGGGCAATTTACAATTTACAGAAGCCAATTAACTTACAAACCTGTACGTCTTTGGAGTGCAGGAGGAAACCAGAGCAACCGGAAAATATCTATCCGGTCACACAGAGAACGTATAAACTCCGTACAGACAGCCCCTGTAGTCAGGATCGAACCCGGGTCTCTGTCGCTGTAAGGCAACAACTTTACTGATGTGCCACTGTCCCGCTCCTCCATACATTTCCATATGAAGTCGTTAACAACTGTGGTGTATTCATTCAGGTCCGTTGCCCAGTCCTTGAACATCTCCCAGTCTATCGACTCCAAGCAGTCCCAGTCACTCAGAGAGTACAGACACTGTCTGGCCTTCCGAGTTCCTCCAGCACTTTGTGTTTTACAAGATTATTACTTCCATTATTGCACGCTTCACAATTAACTTTTGAAATGCAGGAAATTACAGTTCCAGACATGATACAGCCCAATCTATTGTGCAAATCAATTTTAAATTCAAAACGGTACCCTATCCTTACATTGTTGATTTATACTTAGTCATATAATCCATCATTAACACACCTTCCATTTTCACATTTTTTAGTGTATACTCTGCAGCCCAACCTTAAATGGATTCACTTAACATAAAGGACCTCCCCCCCCCCCTCCGCCCCCCCCAACACAGAAAGGATGTGACTAAATGCTATGATGCAATTTAGACTTTACATTCAAACTGAAATGTTTCCCTTATCATATTTTTGAGTTTTATTGAATTCAGCACTGGCCTCTGCATGTACAAGATTAATATTAGTTTAATTTAGGGATACAACAAGGAAACAGATCCTTCGACTCACCTTGTCCACACCAACCAACGATCAACTGCTCACACTAGTTCTATGTTATCCCATTTTCTCATCTACTTCCCTACACACTAGGGCCAATTTACAGATGCTAATTAACCTGCAATCCCGCACATCTTTTGGATGTGGTTAGGAAACCGGAGTACCCGAAGGGACCCCATGCGGTCACAGGGAGAACATGCAAACTCCACATGGACAGCACCGAGATTAGGATTGAACCCGGGTCCCTGGTGCTGTGAGGCAGTAGCTCCACCAGCTGTTCCACTGTGCTGCCCTAATATTGTGTAAGAAAATAAAATAATTTTGGAAGAGATAGTTTACCATCAGACCAGGTCATGTCGAATGAATGAATGAATGAATGAATGAATAAGTTTATTGGCCAAGTATTCACATGGCCAAGCATCCTCACTGTTTTCACATGTTGGGCAATTGACAGTACATAAAACTATCCACAATAAGCAAGCAATTCTGTTGCTTATGTAGTCCATATTGGAGTATGTATTTGAACACAGCGCGTTCCTCCCACCCCATCTAACTTTATCGGCATAGTCATAAGAAATAGTAGAATTGGGCCATTCTGCCCATTAAGTCTACTCTGCCATTCAATCATGACTGACCTCCCTCATAACCCCATTCCCCTGCCTTCTCCCCATAACCTCTGACACCTGTACTAAATAGTAGTGTTGAGAAAATTGCAGTGCCTTCATTACTGCCACATTGTACAGATAGGATCCAGTCTAGTCCAGCCACCATTGTCAGGCATAGAAAGACCTAATCGGTTGTTTCCGCCTCTAAACTTTCAGTTAGGTTCCCTGGAGGTGTTGCCAAATTTGGTTACTTTACCCTAGTGCGTGGGTTCCCTGGAAGGGCAGGTTCCGTGCTTAGGCCTTGCTAATTCCATTGGAATGATACCTCACCTAACGTCGACTGATATTGTAAAGTTATCCCATGATGTCATAATATAAATATTGTAATCTCTTGTCAGTGAAGTTAGTGAGAGAATTTATATTATCTTAGCTGATTTAATGCAGTGGATTACAACTTATAGCAGACTATAAAAGGCTTGCTGTGCAACCATTGTACAAGCGGCCAATGATCACTGGGCCCCCATTGTAAACCTCGGCGGTGCCCAAGGATATAGAGCAGGTGATATATATTCTCCTAATGTATTGTGTTGGTTGACATATGAAATAGTAACCAAAAGCATGCAACATACAATAACACATGAAAATAGGAGCAGGAGAAGGCCAAACAGGCCTTCAAGCCTGCTCTGCCAATTAATATGTTCATGGCCAGTCTACCTCAAAGCCTCAACAACTACTCTGGACCAGTTCCCTATAACCCTCAATCCCCTGATTTTTCAAATATGTATCTGCCCCCACCTTAAATACTTTGAATGAGTTGACGTCCATAACTCCCTGGGGTAGAGTAACAATTTTTGAAACTTTGAAACTTTGTCAGCGGCAGAAACGTGGCAGCTTTTTGTGTTCTGCCGAGGTGAAGTCTGTACGATTTTACTGTTGTATGAAAAAACAAAGAATTTCACTGTACATGTGAAAATAAAGTATCATTGACTCATTGAGTATTCCAAGACTCACCACTCTCTGAGAAGAGATTTCTACGTTTTAAACAGCTAGTCCCTTATCTTGAAGTTATGTCTCTTCATTTGCGGTTTTCCAACTAATGAAAATGACTCAACATCATTCATGCCATTCCACCTTTGGATTTCATATGGTTAAGTGAGATCATCCCTCATTCTTCTGAGCTCTAAGGGATACTGACCTAATCTGTTTAGTCTCCCTTGTTAGGACATCTCTCTCGTTCGACAAACTAGACTGGTGAGTCTTCTTTGGACCACCTCCAATACCACTGTATTGTTTCCAAGGTAAGATATCCAGAACTGTTCACAAAGCACTGACGTGGCCTCACCCACCATCTCATAGAATCATAGAAAGTAGGTGCGAGAGCAGACCACCAGGTCCATCGAGCCCGCACCGCCATTCGCTCATGGCTGAACACCAAACAAACAAACACCCCCACCCACAAACAGTAGACACAAGACACAGAACACAAGACACTACCCTCCCCTTTATAGCGCTATCACCCCTCTCCACCCCAAGAACCGAGTGATCTCCTGGGGGAGGCAAAAAAAACGGATAAAAACCCAGGTCCAATTCGGGAAAAAAATCCGGGAAATTCCTCTCCGACCCCAATCCAGGCGATCGACACTTGTCCAGGAGATCACTCAGGTCTTACTATACTAACCCTACCTAGGTCCATATCCCTGCCCTCTCCCCCGTAGCCCCTTATCCCCTTGGCAGCTAAAAAACCATCTATTTTAGACTTAAATATATTTAATGTTTCTGCTTCCACTGCTCCCTGGGGCAGTGAATTCCATAAATTAACCACCCTCTGGGTGAAGAAGTTCTTCCTCATCTCAGTTTTAAAAGAGCCCCCCCTTATTCTACACTATGTCCCCTAGTTCTAGTTTCCCCGATCATTGGGAACATCCTCGGTGCATCCACCCGATCAAGGCCCTCACGATCTTATATGTTTCAATGAGATTGCCTCTCATTCTTCTAAACTCCAAAGAGTAGAGTTCCAGCCTACTTAACCTTTCCTCATATGTCAATCCCCTCATTGCAGGAATTAATCTTGTAAACCTTCGCTGCACTGCCTCCAGGGCCAGTACATCCTTTCTTAAGTATGGACCCCAGAACTGTACACAGTATTCCAAATGTGGTCTCACTAATACTGTGTACAGCTGCAGCAAGACCTCCGTGTTTTTATACTCAATCCCCCTAGCAATAAAGGCCAAAACTCCATTGGCCTTCCTGATAGCTTGCTGCACCTGCATACTAACTTTTAGTGATTCATGTACTACTACCCCTAGATCCCTTTGCGTTGCATTACAGCGCAGCTCCTCCTCATTTAGAAAATAACTTGCCCTATCATTTTTTTTCCCAAAGTGAATGACTTCACATTTATTAGTATTAAATTTCATCTGCCAAGTTGTTGCCCACTCACCTAGCTTATCTATATCCTTTTGCAGACTCTTCCTATCCTCCTCATCCCCTACTTTTCTTCCCATTTTTGTATCGTCCGCAAATTTTGATATATTACACTTGGTTCCCTCCTCCAAATCATTTATATAAATTGTGAACAACTGGGGTCCCAGCACCGACCCTTGCGGAACCCCGCTAGTTACCGGTTGCCATCCCGAATATGAACCATTTATCCCCACTCTCTGCTTCCTATTTGTTAGCCAATCCTCTACCCATGCTAATATATTACCCCCAATCCCATAATTTTTTATTTTTAGCAATAGTCTCTTATGTGGCACCTTGTCAAAAGCCTTTTGGAAGTCCAAGTATACCAGTATAATTTTAACAAAACTTTCCTATTTCTAAACACCAACCTCTTTACAATAAAGATCACAATGCAATTTGTAGAAACAAGGAACTGCACATGCTGGTTTACAAAATAAAGGCACAAAGTGCTGGAGTAACTCAGTGGGTCAGCCAGCATCCCTGGAAAATATGGATAAGTGACATTTCGGATTGGGACTCTTCTTCAGACCGAAGAAGGGTCCCGACCCAAAACGTCACCTATGTACGTTCTTTAAGGATGCATCCTGAAATGCTGAGATACTCCAGTACTCTGTGTGCCTTTTTCACTGTCATTTGCCCTCTTAACTACTGCAAATAGGGATTATGTGCGTGTTCTTGTGCTGTACTGTTCTATGCTCTATGTTCTTTGTTCTATGTTCTATTTCAGGTCGAAGACCTTTCATCATTTCAACTGGTAATTCCATTTATATTTCTGTTTCCACAGATGCTGCCTGGCCTGTCAAAAGCCAGGACTTATTTTAATTTCAGATTTCAAACATCTGTATTTTTAAACTATTATTTGGAATATTGGGGTTTTTTTTGACTGGCGTATCTAATGCAACTATTAACTATTTTACATGAGAAACTCAATCCTCTCTTGTTTTGGGAATATTTTGCCCAAATTGAGAGTTACACAGAAACATGTCAGTTTTCACATTTATGCTGTTGACACCCAAATCTATTTCATTGCCATTGCTTTTAATCCCTTGCAGTGCCGCTGGTGTATCATGTTGCCCGATTGACACTCAGTATTCATTGTTGAGTCTGGAAGACTGTAATGTACCTGGTTGGAAGATGAGGTATTGTTCTTCCAGCTTACATTGGGCTTTGTTGGAACGGTGTCGGAGGCCAAAGACAGGGAGCTCGGAGTGGGAGTGGGAGTGGGAGTGGGATGGAGAATTAAAGTGACAGGCAATTGAAGGCTCCGTGTTGCTCTGAGGAGTGAATGAATGAGAGTGTCCTGCAAAGCTCTCACCCAAGATAGACACAAAATGCTGGAGCAACTCAGCCTATCCTTCTCTCCAGAGATGCTGCCTGTCCTGTTGAGTTACTCCAGCATTTCGTGTCTATCTTCGGTTCAAACCAGCATCTGCAGTTCCTTCCTCTACAGGCCACTTAATGTGACGCATCACACCAGACTGGAAGAAGTTCAAGTCAATCACGGCTTTGCCTGCAAAGAGAGGGCACGTGAAACATCCCAAATCTCATCTTCGTACTCGAGCCCCCTCCGTCACCTCTTTGGCCAGTACATTGATGATGTGTTCCTGCTCCCACACAGAACTTAAAAGTCTCATCATCTCTACTGCCAACTTCTCATCAACCCCCTCCAACGTCTATCTGCCACGTACATAGCTGAGGCTATTTACCGCCACCAATAACCTTACAGAAACTCCACCAGCCCACACATGTTTGGGGTTTGGGAGGAAAGGGAAGCATGCAGAACTGTCACGGGGAGACTGGCAGCTCCAATGCGGCACCCCAATACGATACGATACGATAGAACTTCATTTATCCCAGGCGGGAAATTGGTCTGCCAACAGTCATAAAACACAACAGGATAAATGAAACATGAAATTAAAGTGACGAGTGGAAAGTCCAGGATTGGAGATGTGCAAAGATTGGGGAGGGGGTGGGGGGCAGTCAATCTACCCCACGACAGAAGGGGGAGGAGTTGTTGTGGAACCAGTCTGTTGCTGAAGGTGCTCCTCAGGTTGACCAGTGTGTCATGGAGGGGGTATTGTCAATCAGACAATCTCTCCTGTCTACGTCTTGTCACCCATCGCCTTGTATTCTCCCCACCATTCCCCTCCTTCCCTGCACTCTCTCATCCCTCGCCTTTATATTTCTGATGAAAGATCATTAAACTGAAGCGATGACTCTGTTCCTGTCTCTACAGATGCTGCCTCAATAACTGAGAATTTCCAGCATTTCCTGTCTTTATTCCAATCCCATAGCCTCTATAAATCCTGCTTTCATTCCTGTGATACTTCTCATCTCTGGCCATGCCTCAACTGGAATTCTATGAAACTCTCATCTGTGCCTTTATCGCCTCTATGCTTAACTGGTGCAAAACGGTATTGGCCAGTCTTTCATGTTACACCTGCTTTAAACAAGGTGTCTTCCAATATTTGTGTTGGATTTCACAATGAGTCTGTTCACACATCTCCCTATGTTATGTTGGATACACGTATGGTTGAGCTATTTTAAAATTGTTGTCTACGTTTTCAGATCATTCCACAGCAACACTCCTCCAAATCTCTGTCCCATCCTTTATCCAAGTTAGCATCACTTCGAAGTTATGCACCCTTCCATTTCAGCCCAGGGCACACTATGACTTTCTTCAACTAATCATTGGTGGCTGACAAAATGTGTAGGAAGGAACTGCAGATGCTGGTTTCAACCGAAGATAGACAAAAAAAAAAGCTGGAGTAACTCAGTGGGTCAGGCAGCATCTCTGGAGAAAAGGAATAGGTGGCATTTCGGGTCGGGTCTGAAGAAGGGTCATGACCCAAACGTCACATATTCCTTTTCTCCAGAGATGCTGCCTGACCCGCTGAGTTACTCCAGCTTTTTGCATCACTCATTCGTGGCAGTTCCTTCAATTCCTGAAGCATAATTCCATAAATCCCCCTTCATGCACCTTCACCCTCTGCCTTTCTCCCCTCTTTAAGATGCTGATGAAAACAGTGCTATATAGAATCACACAGTATAGTTGCAAAATGCAAGGAGAACATATGGCTAATCTCCTCCTCCTGGGTCACTGCTGGAGAAATCCAGCTAATTCCACACTCTCATCCTTTTCCAATAACCCTGAAAATTCCTTCTTTTCCGATAATATTCCAATTCTCATCTGAGGGCCAGAATTGGATCCGGTCCCACGATGACTCCAGACTGTGAGTTCTAGATCCTAACTACTTGGTGTGTGCATTTTCTTCTCCTGATATCATTTTTGGTTCCTTTAACTTCATGTTTTTCCCATCATTCTTGAGACCTCTAAGGAACAGCTTCTCTTTAAGAGCTCTATCCAAATACCGAGGTGATTTTAAATACCTTCATTGGATCCCCTTGCAAAATCCTCTGACTCTTGAGGACAAACAGACCTCTCAATTCAATCCACATATCAAAAGCCTTTCATTTCTGAAATTATTTTGGTAAATTTCTTTTGGAAATTTATACTCTGGAGTTTAGAAGGACGAGAGGGGATCTTATTGAAACATATAAGATTATTGAGGGTTTGGACACGCTAGAGGCAGGAAACATGTTCCCGATGTTGGGGGAGTCCAGAACCAGGGGCCACAGTTTAAGAATAAGGGGTCAGCCATTTAGAAAGGAGACGAGGAAACAACTTTTCTCACAGAGAGTTATGAGTCTGTGGAATTCTCTGCCTCAGAGGGCGGTGGAGGCCGGTTCTCTGGATACTTTCAAGAGAGATCTGGAGAGGCCTCTTAAATATAGCAGAGTGAGGGGATATGGTGAGAAGGCAGGAATGGGGTACTGATTGTGGATGATCAGCCATGATCACATTGAATGGCGGTGCTGGCTCGAAGGACCGATTGGCCTACTCCTGCACCTATAGTCTATTGGTAGACAAAAGTGCTGGAGAAACTCAGCGGGTGAGGCAGCATCAATGGAGCAAAGGAAATGGGCAACGTTTCGGGCTGAAACCCTTCTTCAGACTTCTATTGTCTATTGTCTTTTGCACCCTCTTCAAAACTTTCCTAATTTTCTTAAAAGGTTCTGTCCAGGTTTATTGTGACCTCCCTGCCCTCTGCTTCTATTTGTGAAGACCTAGACGCAAGAAACTGAAGATGGTGGAACCTTGAGCAAAACACAAAGTGCTGGAGGAACTCAGCGGGTCAGGCAGCATCTGTGGAGGAAATGGGCGAATTATGCTTTGGGTCGGAACCCTTCTTCGCACTGGATTCTGTATACTTATTTAACTAATTTCTCGACTTCCTCGGATACTTTCAATAAACTATGCAATCTGCCACCTATCTCCATGCGCAAGTACTGATTACTGGGAAAGTCCAATTTACACTTTGCTCAAATCCCCAAAAACAGCAAGTCACTACTTCTCTCTTTCCTGTTAAATCCATGGAGCTAGAGCACCATTTAGTCCCTGCTCTTCAATGCTTATGATGAGTATGTTTTAGATTCCCTTTCCCATTTGTTACCAGTTTTTCCTCATGCTCTCTCTTCGCCTTCCTTCCTTCATTTATTTACCTCTCTTCTGAATTTCTTATCATCGTCCTTTTTCCCACTTCAGGCTTGGTGTCAAACATTATTTGAAAACCAATCGTGGAACTTATTTGTGTTAGAGCTGCAGCATTTTGATTGTTACACATTTGCAGCATCTCGACTGTCGACCTGGGAAGGAACACAATTAGGATAGAATGGATTCAGTGAGAAATTCTCACATCTCCGGAGAGATAACAATTCATGTTAGGGAGTGCCTGGGATCTATACACCAACTGGAATGAACAATGGTGTAGAATAGGGGTGGCACAGTGGTAGAGCCACTGCCTTATAGCGCCAGAGACACGGTTTCGATCCTGGCTATGGTGCTTGTCTGTACGGAGTTTGTACGTTCTCCCCGTGACCTCCATGGGTTTCTCCAAGATCTTCAAAACCCACAAGTATGTGGCAGAGTGGCGCAGCTGGCAGAGTTGTTACCCCGCATCCCCACAATCCTGACCCAGGGTACTGTCCATGCAGTGTTTTCATGTTCTCCCTGTAACCGTGTGTGTACTCCGGTTTCCTTTCCAAAGACAGTAGGCTGCTAGATTAATGTGTAGGAAGGAACTGCTGCAGATGCTGGTTTAAACCGAAGATAGACACAAAATGCTGGAGTAAATTCAGCGGGACAGGCAGCATCTCTGGAGAAACGGAATGAGTGATGCCACCCATTCCTTCTCTCCAGAGATGCTGCATGTCCCGCTGAGTTACTCCAGCATTTTTGTGTCTACCTTCAACTCAAAGAGATGCTTGGTGTTATAAATGGACCATACACAACGTGGACAGGCTGGTCAACAAACATGTACATCGATAAATATACCTCTCCTCATCACTATCATCATCTTGATAATACACAGAATTATTAAGAGCGATATGCCTGTACATCTCTGAGCATTGTTTACAACTCTTGATACAAAAGTGAAAATTGATGTGATATTCATTACAAATGAAATACAAACAGCTGGTAGATGCCACATCGTTTTGAGTACAATATACTCCTCATCATGATAGATACACAATATGATTAATATTTATCTTCTGTCACAATTCTACAAATACAATCAGAGACAACGAAAGATCAACCAATTACACAACTTAGCATGACATTAACTTCAATATTTTGGTGGTATAAAATACTTCTTTTGTTCCTTTTTTTTAGTTCAGACATACAGAGCGGAAACAGGCTCTTTGGTCCACTGAGTCCGCGCCGACCAATGATCCCCTTACACTAACACTAATCTAAACACTAGAGATCATTTAGAATTTTACCAAAGCTAATTAACCTACAAACCTGTATGTCTTTGGAGTGTGCGAGAAAACTGGAGCTCCCGGAGAAAATCCACACGGGTCACGGGGAGAACGTGCAAACTCCGTACAGACGGCACCCTAATGTCAGGATCAAACCCGGGTCTCTGGCGTGTAGAGCAGCAACTCTGCCGCTGCGCCACCTTGCCGTCCATCACATTCTTCTCACATTAAGCTCTAGATCTCGTAGTTCCAAGTGACAGGATCGTGATCGTGAAAGATCTGTATACCAAATGCTAAATGAAAGTGAAAGTGAGGATTTGGTTCCATACATACATTAAAACAGTTGATCAGTTAATATTTTTGAGGAAAATAATGGCAATCAGGCAATGATTTTCCATTCAGTCTCCTCATGTAAGGGATAATTTCCCCCAGTGCTTTGATTGATCTCATGTAAAGCTGTTGGGAATGGATCTGAATTGATTGCTGGCTTGGAAGGTGCTGTCAGAGTAACCTTAAGTCATAAGGTTAACTCATTCCTCAGTCCTTTTATGTACCTTTATTATAAGACCGTGGTATTGTACAGAGGGAACAGGATGGGAAAGGCCCTCTTTTTTTGTGTGTTTTAGCATGGAGATGAGGAGGAATTTCTTTAGCCAGATGGTGGTGAATCTGTGAAATTCATTAGAGTTTCGAGATACAGCGTGGAAACAGGCCCTTCAGCCCATCGAGTCTGCGATGATCAGCTTTCTCCATACACTAGCACTATCCAACAAACACTAAGGACAATTTATCATTTTTACCGAAGCCAAATTAACCTACAAACCTGTATGTCTTTGGAGTGTGGGAGAAAACCGGAGGACCGAAGAAAACCCACGCGATCATGGGGGGAACATACAAACTCCATACAGACAGCACCCGTAGTCAGGATCGAACCTGGGTCTCTGGTGCTGTAAGGCAGCAACTCTACTGCCACGCCACTGTGCCACTCTCATTTTTTTAATAGACCTTTATTATAAGATGATGATCTGGTATAGAGGGAACAGGATGGAAAAGGACCTCTTTTATGTGTATTTTAGAATGGAGGAGAAATTTCTTTAGCCAGCGGGTGGTGAATCTGTAAAACTCATTGTCACAGGCGTTAATTAGTAAGGTCATCAAGGGGGGAAAGGCAGGAGAATGGGGTTGAGAGGGAAAAATAGATCAGCCATGATCGAATGGCAGAGCAAATTTGATGGGCCTAACTCTGCTCCCACGTCTTATAGCATTATGGTCTTAGGTATCAGTCGAATTATTTCATATGGTTCAATAAATCAGTCAATGGTGACTGGGAGGTTGACGCATGAAGATGCACATTTGCAAGCATCTTCTCCGTATTAGGTTGGGCAATTGCACCATGAACACCCTGGTTGGATGCAATCCATTGATAAGTTCTCCTCCTCCTCCTCCATCACCTGTCTCCGGCAGCTTAGCCTGCTTAATGTACTCCCTTCTTATTCTTCCAAGCTTCCTGTCCTCCCATGTCTGGAATTGATGCTTTTGTAATACGCAGAGTCAGCAAAATGTACGTCAGTAGTTACCACACCACTCCCTGTAGACTAAATACATCCTCTGTAGATATGTGTTATCACAACAGCAGACATAAAATATCCAGTCATTGACTTTAATTCTTGGATGACCTCTTCAAACAGAATTGGCACTGACTACGTGTTTGGCTGTGTATATTTAATCGAGGGCATTACTAACAGGTAAACCACTGTCAAATCAGCTTTACACATTGATGCCATATCATCATCAGTCCATTCTGCATGGTTTCAATGTTCACTGATCAATGTTCAATGTTCAATGATACTTTAGTGTCAGAGGTAGACAAAAATGCTGGAGAAACTCAGCGGGCGAGGCAGCATCTATGGAGGGAAGGAAATAGGCGACGTTTCGAGTCGAGACCCTCAGATGTACCTATCCGTAGTGACATTCTTTGTTTTTGTACACACGATACACAATGTATGCAAAGAGTCGCCACGTATCGTATCTGGCGCTGACAATGTTACAAAGTACTCAGTTGAGTCCCGATGGACCCTCTTTTGTTCTTGGTGCCCACCCTTACCTGCTAGGTCCCTCCTTGTTCTTGGTGGATCCCCCCCCCCCCCCCAACCGAGTCCCTCTTCATTCTCTGCGCCTCCCCCCTCCCCCTCCCCCAATCTCAACTGTGAATATAAATAATTGTTTTCCTTATCTAAATGTGGTGCCAACAAGAGCAGGAATGGCCCTCGACCTTCCCCATCAAAACTGGAGGTGCACTGACCATGTATCACCCTGCCTCGTCCTCCCCTTCCACCCATCATTCGCCACTTTCTACAACAACCCCACCTCCTCTCCCAATTCCACAATTACGTATCTTCACCTGGGAACTGCAAATCACAGGTGTTGTACGAACAAAGCCACATACCTAACAGAGAAACAAGGAACTGCAGATGCTGGTTTACAAAAAAAGACTCAAAGTGCTGGAGTAACTCAGCGGGTCAGGCAGCATTTCTGGAGAGCATGGATGGGTGACGTTTCGAGTCGGAACCCTTCTTCACATTTATGGAGGTGTAATGGCCCTTTTATCTGTCTCGAAAGCTATGAATAGAGTCATACAACAATGAAACAGACCCTTCAGCCCAACTTGCCCACACTGACCAACATGTCCCATCTACACTAGTCCCACCTGCATGGATGGAGCAACACTGACATCAAGATCCACAATGATCCATGGGGTGGCACGGTGGCACAGCGGTAGAGCTGCTGCCTTACATCGCCAGGGACCAGGGTTCAATCCTGTCTACGGGTGGTGTGTGTACGGAGTTTGTACATTCTCCCTGTGACCATGTGGGTTTTCTCCAGGTGCTCCGGTTTCTTCCCACACTCCAAAGACATACAGGTTTGTAGGTTAAGTGGTTTCAGTAAGAATTGTAAATTATTCCTAATGTGTAGGATGGAACTAGTGTACGGGGATCGCTGGTCGACGCAGACTTGGTGGGCCGAAGTGCCTATTTCCGCACTGCGTCTGTAAACTAAACTAAACTAAATGAGTATATAACACAACACTAACCTCAGCTATGAACTATGGACTATCTCTGGTTGCACTTAGGGTTTTTTTTTCACTAGTTGTGGGGTTATTAATTAATTTTATTATTATATATTATCTGTGTATTGTGGTTACAAACCTGCTGTGCTGCTGCAAGTAAGAATTTCATTGTTCCGTCATTGGTACATATGACACTGTTGATGCTCGATTCTTGATTGAGTGTAATCCAATTTTCCAGGCAGAAGTTCCTAAGAAAAAAAATCTTGTGTCTCACTGGAATTTGTATTCACTTGTGTATTCACTGGAATCTTCAAGTCATAGTGGCCTCAATGGGTAGGCGAACTGCAGATGCTAGACCAGGCTTTTATAGTTTTCATTTTTAGTGTCTGAGATTTTCCTGCTTGTATGTTGGAGATATAGAGGCTGAACATATTGGTCTCCGAGCCCTCCATCACTAGCAACAGTGGGAGAAAAAGTTGGCAGCAAGCGTAAAATGGGAAGTAAAGGGGCTGTCCCACTGGGCGACCTAATTGGTGAGTTTAGAAGAGTTTAAGAGAGTTTGAAAACGTGTCATGTTGAAGACCTCCTTCGACTATGTTGAAGACTAGCTTCGACTAGCTTCGGGAAAATTGGACACCGAATAGTGGGGAGTGAAGACGACCTCCTTCGATCTCTCTTCAACCTCCCTTCGACTATGTTGAAGACTATCAACGACTACCTTCGACTACCTTCGATTACCTTTAACTACCTTCGATTACCTTTAACTACCCTTGATTACCTACGAATAACATGCCTACGAGTAAAAAAATTATAGATTTTTTTCCATGGCGACCTTTTTTACTTGCGGGCATTTTTCAGCATGTTGAAAAATACGCCGCGACCTAGCTGAGGCCTCGAGTACGCGGGAACTACTCTCAAGCATGAAGGAGAGTTACAAAGACCTCCTAGGACCTTGTGTCGACCATGCTGCGAGCAGGTACAGAAATCGCTATCAAAACATGGGGGGGACCGGGGGGCGCAATTTCATGCGCGCACTCACATGCACATGCGAGGCTTCAGCCGTGAGCCCTGTGGAGACTCACTATCAAAATAAACTTAAGCGAGAGAGGTGGCGGAGCGAGCACTCGGTGCTGGTGTTCGGTCTGTTCCGCAGCAAGGGTGAGATCAACATCAGACAAGGCGCTAGTGGGGAGAAAAAGACTCCGTACAGACAGCGCCCGGATTCAGGGTCTAAACCCGTGTCCCTTGCGCTGTGAGGCCGAGTGGGCCGAGTGGCCTCTCTCTCTCTCTGTGTACCTGCCAGCAGCCGCCTTCCAGATAGAGAACCGCATCCCTGGTGGTGACCCAGTCCCAGTTCCCTCTGCTCATCGGGTGTCGACCTCCACGCTGTACCGAATCACCCCCGAGTCAAGCGGCGCGCTGGGCTGGATGAGAGAGCGAGATGCATGCGAGGCTTCGGCCGTGGGCTTGAATCGGTCCGTACACGGCCCGTTCATCGGCCGACGGAGGCTTCAACATCGGGAGCCTTGATCGCCTCGATGCAGCAGTTTGATTTTAAGCCGCGACGGGCGCTGAAAGGCCCCGTGAATGGGCTGATTCAGCCCTTAGAAAGCGGCTGATAAAGTCCGGATGACAAAACATGGGGGGGATTGTCCCCCACCTCTCAAATCATGGGGGGGGGGGGGGGGGACGTGTCCCTCCTGTACCCCACTGGATTCCCGCCCCTGGCTGCGAGTATGAGTCATGGGCAAGCTCTTCTAAACTCGCCAACTAGGTCGCCGCAGTGGGACAGCCCCTTTACATGCAGCCAAGCAAACATCTGCTTCAGCTGAACCTAAAATGGCACCAAAGGTCACAGCAGCTGCAGTTATCAGATGGAAAGTACCACAGGCCAAATAACAACACTGAGGTGAAATATTTTAACTAACATGTCTGTCGGGCCATTTACAGGTTGCAGCCAAGTCAGCTTTTCCTCCAAAGTGATTTAAATTTTAATTGAACTTAAACGAGAATAGTATTAGATTGATATACCCCATTAAATCCCGACTGATTCAACGAGATTCCTCTCCATCAAACTAGATGCAAAGGGTCTCCAAAATATTTGCATATTTGTTCCTGAAATGAAATGGATGAGACAATGTTTCACAGCGCCAGAGACACAGGTTTGATCCTGATCTCGGGTGCTATCTGTATGGAGTTTGCACATTTTCCCTGTGACTATGTGGGTTTCCTTCCGGTGTTCCAGTTTTATCCCACATTCCAAAGACATGCAGGTTTGTTGGTTCATAATTGGCCTCTGAAAATTGCCCTTAGTGTGTGGGAAGTGGGTGAGAATGTGGAATAATGTGAGCTAGAATCAATGGTCAGCATGGACTCGGTGGGCTGAAGGGACTGCTGTCTTGCTGTATATCTAAATGAAATTAAACAAATCTAGGAGAGAAGAATTCTAGTGTTCCTAGGGTAGACACAAAATGCTAGACAGGGCAGTATCACTTGAGAGAAGGAATGGGTGACGTTTCGGGTCGAGACCCTTCTTCAGACTGGTTAGGAATAAGGGAAACGAGAGATATATAAGGTGATGTGGAGAGATAAAGAACAATGAATGAAAGATATGCAAAAAAGTAACGATGATAAAGGAAACAGGCCATTGTTAGCTGTTTGAAGAGTGAAAATGAGAAGCAAGTGCGACTTGGGTGGGGAGGGATAGAGAGAGAGGGAATGCTGGGGCTACCTGAAGTGAGAAAAATCAATTATCATACCACTGGGATGTAAGCTGCCCAAGCGAAGTACTTTCACCTGTTAAATATTCATTAACTGTATACTGTAGTCTATCCTGTCGCAAATAATGTTTAGAAGACCCTTTGCTGGTACCCTCTACTCTCCCTTGTCAATGATACACTTTACCAAAAGTAACAAATGGATGCAGAATTGGATGACCCTTTAAGGATTTCCTAGTACAGCTCACACAACCTGCTAAAACCAACAAAGATGAGCAAGTTTCATGTAATGTTAAACAGAGTTCAAGTCCTTAAGTTCTGGTTTAAGAGTGTGTCATCGTCATGCAAAAATTTGGAACATTTACCTTGCTTTGAGGTTAGATTACATTAGTCTCTAGTCATATACAATGAAAATCCTTGTGTACACGAAGCTTACAGATTAGACAGTATACATACAGACATGACAAATAAAACAAAAAAATACAAATACAAGTGTAATGGTGCATGATTGTGGTTAGAGATCTTCGGCTTCTGTTTGGGATGGTCTCTATTCATGGAGAGATTTAGTTTGGAGATACAGCAGGCCCTTTAGCCCACTGAGTCCACGCTGACCATCGACTGCATGTTCACACTAGTTCTACATGTTCCCACTTTCTCACTCACTCCCTACAGACTAGGGGCAATTTACAGAGGTCAATTAACCTGCAAATCTTTGGGACTTGGGAGGAAACCGGAACACCCGGAGGAAACCCACGTGGTCATGTGGAGAAGATGCAAACTCTGCACAGGCAGCAACCGAGGTCAGGATTGAACCTCTCTGATGCTGTTGGGGAATCAGCACTACCCACTGTACCACTGTGCCGCCCAAAATGATGGAAAGTCAGCACTACCTTTCCCCTAGATAGACACAAAAAGCTGGAGTAACTCAGCAGGACAGGCAGCGTCTCTGGAGAGAGGAAATGGGTGACGATTCGGGTCGAGGCTTTTGCTGAGGGTCAAATAGAAACCGTAGTTGCCATACAGTAATTTTCAACAATTGATTTTCAAAAAGTATCAAATGGATATTTTTTCATTCCACATTGAACCACATATGATGCTGTGACGGCAGTCGTTGTAAAGGGCCAGTCCCACGGGCAGGCGACTCCAAGCGGCAAGCGCGACCTAACCGGAAGCGGGGGCCGTGCGGGGGCCGCGGGGCTGGTCCCACGTAGATCGCCCGAGCCGTATGGAGCTGGTCCCGACCGCGCGGGGCTCCGAAAAACTGACACTGTTCAAAAATTCCGCGCGGCAACGGCCTGCCGCCCCGCTGACGCATCGAGGCTGCGCGCACCGCCTCGATGCCGCGTGCACCGTCTCCATCAACTCTGGAATTGTTGTGAAGGAAGGAACTGCAAATGCCCATTTACACCGAAGATGGACACACCAAAAATGCTGGAGTAACTCAGTAGATCAGGCAGCTTCTGTGGACAGGTGGTGTTTCGGGTCGAGACACCTTCTTCGGACTGAAGTCTTCTGCAGTCTTCTATGGTCTGAGGAAGGGTCTCGACCCGAAACATCACCTACCTGTGTTCACCTACATAAAAACCGAAACATCACCTACCCGTGTTCACCTACATAAAAAACGCTCGAGCTTCCAACGGACTTCGCTCGAACTGGACATCCGCGCACCCCCGCTTCCGGTTAGGTCGCACGTGCCGCATGGAGTCGCATGCCCGTGGGACAGGCCATACGGTGATCACTCGGCCTCCGCGTGGCTCCCGCTTCCGGTTAGGTTGCGCTTGCCGCATTGAATCGCATGCCCGTGGGACAGGCCGTACGGTGATCACTCGGCCCCCGCACGGCCCCTGCTTCCGGTTAGGTCGCACGTGCCGCATGGAGTCGCCTGCCCGTGGGACAGGCCCTTAAATCAGCAAGTGTGACAAGTACATAATGCTGTGCTTACATATCCTCAGATATCCAAAAAGAATAAACTCAATGTACCATTATCTTTCTTAGCAGTACTGAATTTGACCAGGGTGTAAATTGATACTCAAATGACCATTAAGAGGTGATTTTAAATTTCAAATTCTTATCCTTATTTTCAGCTTATCCTCTTCAGCTTTGCAATCCTCCAAGATATCTATTTTCCATTAATTCTGGCTTCTTGAAGATTTGATTGCTTACAGAAGTAAAACTCCACTTTCTGAATTCCTACCTCAAAACACTTTGCATCTCACACTTGCCTTTCTGCTTTAAGAAGACCTTAGAACCGATAATTTTAAGCTGGCATTTGCTTAACTACTCGAATATCTCCTTTGTGGCCTCATATTGAAATTGTGTTTGATTTAGCTGCCATAGAATTTAACTTCCTTCCATGAAGCCAATTCTCTATCCAGTCGGCAATATCTCCCTGGATCCCATGCAACGTTAAGTGAAGGTAGATACAAAAAGCTGGAGTAAGTTAGCGGGTCAGGCAGCATCTCTGAAGGAAAGGAATTAAGGCTCTGTCTCACGGGTTTGCGGTCATTGGCGGTGAAGCGCGGTGTCACCGGAAGAGGGGACCGCACGGCAACCGCGAGAGCGCCGCACGGATGCTGCGCGGGGGTTGAGTGATCTCCGTACGGCCGGTTCCATGAGCTTGCAGCGTCGGGTGATGACGACATCGCGCAACGCAACGCGCTACGCGATGACGTCATCGCGCAACGCGCTACGCGATGACGTCATTTCGGATCGTGGGGCTGTGGCGGCGGTAGTGGTGATCGCGGCGCTGTGGCGGCGGCTGTGGCGGAGCCCGTGCCGCACACGTGCCTCACTGGCGGCAGCTGTGGCGGTGAAAGTTGGACTCACGGCGCTCGTGCCGCACTGGCGGCGGCTGTGGCGGTGCCCGTGCCGCACTCGTGCCTCACTGGCGGCGGCTGTGCGGTAGGAAAAGTTTTTTCGACATTGTCGTTTTTTTTGTGAGCACCGTGTGGTGTTGGGAACAACACCGCACGGCCCCGGCGGTGTGTGTTGGACTGACCCTGCGGTCTCTGGCGGTCCACGAGCGGTAGAAGCTTCCTGTTTCACCGCCAATGACAGCAAACCCGTGAGACAGGCCTTTAAGTGACATTCCGGATGGAAACATTTTGCAACATTAAGTGAGGTCTGCACCAATCTTGGGACCAAACTATGTATCAAATCTATGAGCTTCATAATTGAATATCTGGTTGTATTACGGTATCTATTACTGGTTGCGATAAAGGAATGTCAAGACTTGACTTCTGCCCAAAGCCCTGACCTCATCATGACCTTGGCTGGCCACGTTTCCAGTGCCTTGGATCATTAATTATGTGGGACAGGCTCCTACTGGAGTCACCAGCAAGCAGAAGCCTGTTACCACTGCTCCGAGAGAAATTCTAGCCATTCCACAGCAAGACCATTGCTGCAGCACCAAACGAGGTGGAACAAGTTGAGGCAGGCACACAAACTCAACACAGCAAGGGTGGACATAACATAGCCTGCTATGTTAGATCTGGCTGTATAGAAAAAACCTATGAATGTATGAATTAGGTTAGGGTGACACCGTGGCACAGCAATAGAGTTGCTTCCTTATAATGCTGGAGACCCGGGTTCAATCCTGACAATGGGTGCTGCCTGTACGGAGTTTGTACGGTCTCCCTGTAACTGCGTGCATTTTCTCTGGGTGCTTCGGTTTCCTCCCACATTCCAAAGATGTACAGGTTTGTAGGTTAATTGGCTTCTGTAAAAAAAATCTAAATTTTTTAGATTTTGAAGATGCTGGAGTCAATAATAAAAGATGAAATAGCGGCACATTTGGATAGCAGGAGCAGGATCTGTCCGAGTCAGCATGGATTTACAAAGGGGAAATCATGCTTGACTAATCTAGAATTTTTTGAGGATGTAACCAGGATAATGGACTAGGGAGGGCCAGTTGATGTAGTGTACCTGGACTTTCAGAAAACATTTGATAAGGTCCCACATAGGAGATCAGTAGGCAAAATTTGAGCACATGGTATTGGGGGTAGGGTGCTGTCATGGATAGAAAATTGGTTGGCAGACAGGAAACAAAGGATAGGAATTAACGGGTCACTTTCAGATTGGCAGGCAGTGACGAGTGGGGTACTGCAAGGCTCGGTGCTGGGACGCAGCTATTTACAATATATATTAATGATTTGGATGAATGGATTAAAAGTAACATTAGTAAATTTTCAGATGACACAACACTGGGTGGCAGTGTGAACTATGAGGAGGATGCTATGAGGATGCATGGTGACTTGGACAGGTTGGGTGAGTAGGCAGATGCATGGCAGATGCAGTTTAATGTGGATAAATGTGAGGTTATGCACTTTGGTAGCAAAAACAGGAAGGCGGATTATTATCTAAATGGTGTCAAGTTGGGAAAAGGAGAAGTACAATGGGATCTGGGGGTCCTTGTTCATCAGTCACTTAAAGTAAGCATGCAGGTACAGTAGGCAGTGAAGAAAGCGAATGGAATGTTGGCCTTCATAACAAGATGAGTTGAGTATAGGAGCAAAGAGGTCCTTCTGCAGTTGTACAGGGCCCTAGTGGAGTATTGTGTGTAGTTTTGGTCTCCAAACTTGAGGAAGGACATTCTTGCTATTGAGGGAGTGCAGCGTAGGTTCACAAGGTTAATCCCGGAATCGCGGAACTGTCATATGTTGATAGATTGGAGTGGCTGGGCATGTATACTCGGGAATTTAGAAGGATGAGAGGGTTATCTTATTGAAATATATGATTATTAAGGGTCTGGACATGCTAGAGGCAGGAAACATGTTCCCAATGTTGGGGGAATCCAGTACCAAGGGCCATAAGTTTAAGAATAAGTGGTAAGCCATTTAGAACGGAGATGAGGAAAAACTTTTTCACACAGAGAGTTGTGAGTGTGTGGAATTCTCTGCCTCAGAGGGCGGTGGAGGCTGGTTTTCTGGATGCTTTCAGGAGAGCGTTAGATAGAACTCTTAGTGATAGCGGAGTTAAGGGATATGGAGAGAGTGCAGGAACGGGGTATTGATTGTGGATGATCAGCCATGATCACATTGAATGGCGGTGCTGGCTCGAAGGGCCGAATGGCCTACTCCTGCACCTATTGTCTATTGTCTATTGTTCCTAGTGTACAGGATAGTGCGAGTGTATGGGGTGATCACTGGTCAGCACGAACTCAGTGGGCTGGTTTCCACATTGAATCTCTAAAGTCTAAAGTTCCTTTTGCTAATTCAGGAATTATCTCCACTTCGCTGCTGGCTTCTTGTGCCGCATGGGGACCATGAGGAACGCAGGCTCAAGGTGGTGCAGTGGGAGGTTTGCTGGTCCTGAATATTTGCGTAAGGTGGGGAGGGATGGGCAGCACCTGCACTGATGGGGAACTGGTGGAGCAATTCTGTGCAGTTGGACATGTATGTTGACCTTGTGTTCACCTGGCTAGTCTGGCATAGTGGAAGGGATCTAAGACTCACAGTCTGGGATCTCTGGAACAAATGGCCAGATGGGCACAATGTTGACTAAGGAAGCAGGGACACTTTCATTAGGAGTTGTGTGGTAAGCGTTAAATTTGCACATCTAGTGGCAGACTGCTTTTGTTCTTCACAAGAACTTCATTTTTTTTTAATTGATGTTGAACTTATTAATCTGTGCTTGGCATGGGGAAAGAGTGGAAAAATAGCATAAATCTAAAGAGTGGGAAAATTGTAAATCTCTGCTGTAAAATCGACAGTATAAAAGCTAAACGGAATACCAGATAATATTTAGTTTAGTTTAGAGATGCAGCGCGGAAACAGGCCCTCCGGCACGCCGACTCCATGCTGACCAGTGATCCCCGCACGCTAACACTATCCTATGCACACTAGGGACAATTTACATTTTACACCAAGCCAATTAACCTACAAATCTGTAAGTCTTTGGAGTGTGGGAGGAAACCGAAGATCTCGGAGAAAGCCCACGCAGGTTACGGGGAGAACATACAAACTCTGTACAGACAGCACCGGTAGTCAGGATCGAACCCAGGTTCCTGGCGCTGTGAGGCAGTAGCTCTACCCCTAAAAGGTCTGTCTCACTGTGCGAGTTGACCCACGAGTGACCCCGAGTGAAAGACTCGTGGTTGCGTACGAGACTACAAGTTTATGATCCAGAGTTTAACCGAGTTCCCACGGGTATGTCTAAGTTTCCCGTTTACTTCTCATTTCTGGGATGTTCCAAGTTCGTCTCCCGAGTGTACCAAGTTCCTCTCCCGTTAATCTTGAGGCAACAATGTATATCGAAGTGTTGAAAAATCATCACATGTTAAAAAAATGATGTCATGCCAGCCAAAGAACGTAGAGACTATTGTGTTTGCTGCATGTGTTCTGCACAACCTGATCCGTATCAGAGGTGCAGCTTCAGGATCAGCAACAGCCATGCAGGACGGTGACTTAGTGGACAGTCAAACAGGGAGAATAACACTAGGTGCGTGGAGGAGTGGTACAAACGACGAGACTTTGGTGCCACTGCAGTGTTTTCGAGGTAACACAGGGACCAACAGTGCAAAAGAGCAGAGAGACCATCTCTGGTCCTACTATACTTCAGAATTGGGCAGTGTGCCGTGGCAGGACAGCTTATTTTGAGTGGCTGCCGACCACAGGTACATCACTGCATGAGGAGAGCCCACATGCAGAAAAATCCAGTTAATTTCATGTTTAGTTTAAATCCTGCTGACTTTTCTTTGTTTAACTTTAAGTGTGGATTTTATTTTTTATTGTGGTGTAAAAGTAATTTCATTGCATCTGTCTTTCCTTTAAAACGTGGTTATCATGCATCTGCTTATCTGATTGTAGATCTCAAAACTTGTCATTTAGCGCATTGCATTGTATCTTTTATTGCCTGAATTTAGACTAGTGCATTTCTCAGCTGAATTAGTATATAGTGGAAATACTTTTATTTGTGTTTCATTTGTTGATTTTCATGTATGATAAGCCCTTTTTCAGACCACTGTGTTGTTTGCTGTGGTGCTACTTTTCTCAATATGCGCAAAAAAGCGTTTTTTATATTGAACAAGAATAAAGACTTTGTTTCACATTCAAGACATTTGTTTCACATAAGACTTTGTCTTATTTTCTGATCTACTGAGAGGTGACAATTTAAAAAATTAAAAAAGCACAGCATTTGAGGCAGCTGAGTCCTTAAATCTCACAAATGATTGTGAGAATCAAGATGTGAATATATTTTGCCTTCCTCTATTTTGTGTTTTATGATGAAAGGAATATTACATTCAAGTCATGAGACTTTGTAGTGATATTAAAATGAAGACTTCCAGACATCAATTTGATCTTGATAGCAAAGAACTCTCTTTTATTGTGCAATGAAGTAAACAAACAGTGAGAATCAAACGGATCAGCAAAAAGCTTTTCAACACAACACAATACAACACAAATTTATATATAAACTTCAAGCATTTTTTTCTTTTCAACCCACTCTGTCACCTTATCAATAACTTGCTTAACTTTGTTAAGCAGAATTTGTCTTTAAAAAGTCTAAGTAACTGATATTTCTGTCCCTGATTATTGTTTCTAAAAAGAGTTCCCACGGTAGAATCACGAGTCACAAAGTTAAACGCACGGGCCACTACGTTCTTACAACGAGTTTAAATGTTTCAACTTTTAACCACAAGAGTACATTTTACTCGTGGAAAAGTTCAAACATGTTTGAACTTTTGCAAGAGTTAACAAGTTTCACGTGTACCTCCCGTTAGCGCCAAGAGTCGCTAAGTTGCGTCCACGAGTTCAGACGTTCCCGCTACGTTAATTGTACGTGATTACCACGAGTCAAATTTGTTTTAAACTCGGGGTCACTCATGGGTCAACTCGCACAGTGAGACAGCCCTTTAAGCCACCGTGCTGCTGGAGGAATAGAACTAAAAAGCAGGGACATTATTCCAAAACATACTGAACTTTCATTAGAGTACATTTGAAGTAGTGCATGCAGTTCTGGTCACATTTCTATACTATTGGAGAAGTTGCATTGAATATTTACAAGGGTGGTTCAGGAAGGTTGCCTCACCTGGCCTTCACCCCAACATGGACCTGCCCTTTTATTCCATCTCCCTTTTCTCTGCAATATATTTTATTACTGTCTAGCTATTCCCAGTTGTGTTGAAAGGTCATCCTTAAAGTAATAACTCTGATTATCTTATTTATTACAACATAGAAGGAGGCTAACTGAGTGCTAGCTCATTCAATAACCAACCTTGATTAAATTCCAAAGAGATTTAAATTGCCTTGTGGGAAGAGGGAAGGACATACTTAACAACAAAATAAATTTGCATTATTTCTCAAATCTCCCTCTTTGGATATATTATCCATTGCTTAGACCACCTCCGACATCTCCCTACCGTCTCCAACACAGGAAACAGACTATTAACCGACATCTACTACAAACCTACTGACTCCCATAACTATCTTGACTACACTTCTTCCCAACTGCTTCCTGGAAATACTCCTACTCCCTATTCTTCCGTCTATGCCGCATCTGTGCCCAGGATGAGATGTTCCATGCCAGGGCATTGGAGATGTCCTCATTCTTTAGGAAACATGGGTTCCCCTCTTCCATTATAGATGAGGCTCTCACTAGGGTCTCCTCGATATCCTGCAGCTCCGCTCTTGCTCCCCCTCCCCCCATTCGTAACAAGGACAGAGCCCCCTTGTCCTCACCTTCCACCCTATCAGCCGTCGCATATAGCATATAATCCTCCAACATTTTCGCCACCTCCAACGGGATCCCACTACTGGCCACCTCTTCCCATCTCCACCTCTTTCTGCTTTCCGCAGAGACCATTCCCTCCGAAACTCTCTGGTCAACTTGTCCCTTCCCACCCAAACCACCCCCTGCCCAGGTACTTTCCCCTGCAACCGCAGGAGATGCTACACTTGTCCCTTTACCTCCCCCCTCGGCTCCATCCAAGGATCCAAACAGTCTTTTCAGGTGAGGCAGAGGTTCACTTGCACCTCCTCTAACCTTATCTACTGTATCCGCTGTTCCAGGTGTCAACTTCTCTACATCGGCGAGACCAAGCGCAGGCTCGGTGATCGTTTCACTGAACACCTCTGCTCAGTCCGTCTTAACCAACCTGATCTCCCGGTTGCTCAGCACTTCAACTCCCCCTCCCGTTCCCAATCTGACCTTTCTGTCCTGGGCCTCCTCCAATGTCAGAGTGAGGCCCAGCGCAAGTTGGAGGAACAGCACCTCATATTTCGCTTGGGTAGTTTACACCCCAGTGGTATGAACATTGACTTCTCTGACTTCAAATAGCCCTTGCTTTCTCTCTCCATCCCCTCCACCTTCCCAGTTCTCCCACCAGTCTTACTGTCTCTGACTACATTCTATTTTTGTCCCGCCCCCTCCCCTGACATCAGTCTGAAGAAGGGTCTCGGCCTGAAACATCGCCCATTCCTTCTCTCCAGAGATGCTGCCTGACCCGCTGAGTTCCTCCGGCATTTTGTGTCTGCCTTTAAACCAGCATCCGCAGTTCTTTCCTACACATATTATCCATCAATGGCAAGTTTATCATCGTTTTATGGTTGAATAATAGAGAAAGGTGTGCAAATATAGAATATAGCGCAGGAATATTAGCACTCCATTTTCTTTTATCCACCCACATTATCCAGCCACACTATTACTGATATGAAGATCACTGGCCTGTTATTCCCTGGATTATCTCTATTTTCCTTCTTAAACAACGGAACAACATTGGCTACTCTCCATTTCTCTAGCATCTCAACTGTGACTAGAGTGGATACAAAGATCTACATCAGGGCATGTGCAGTCTCCTCTCTTGCCTCTCTCACTACCTGGATAGATCCAGACGAGCAAGCAGGGCCATTGGTGAGTGAGAGAGACGTAGGTGAGAGTGGAGGGCCGTCGGAGAGTTGTCGTCCGCGTGAGTCCCTGGAGGAATCAAAGAGGAACCCGACATGGGGGGGGGGCACCGTGAACAAAGAGGGACTGAGCGGCGGGGGGGAAGAAGGAAGAAGAGATGGAAGAAGGACTATATTAAATACTTTTGTAACTTTGTCGCTGCCCTTTACTCTTGCATACTTGTACTGTAGGCAAACGAAGAATCTCACTGTACCAAGTACACGTGACGATAAAGTATCAATCATTCAATCCGGGAGGCCATGGAGAAGCCGGATGGCGAAGTCTGCCTGGGCCATTGGAGCCTCGGCGGTAGCGGTGGGGCCTCGTGGGTCGACCCGCGGTTGGCGGTCGATGAGGGCGCGGGGGATCCACCATGAGGGGGAATAACAATGGAGGACCGGGCGTGGGAGGGACTGCCGTGAGGGAGGGGGAAGAACAATGATCAATGGAGGATCTGGTGTGGGGGCCACCAGGATGGGGGGGGGGGGGTGAACAAAGGAGGAGCCGGCGGGGGTACTTTGTAACTTTGTAACATCCAGGTTCAGAAACAGCTACTTCCCCACAGCCATCAGGCTATTAAACACAACGAATAAGCTCTGAGCTCTTAACTGCAAAAGACTATTATTATTTGTTATTTGCACTATCTTTTTAATTTATTGAACTTTTTCTTTTTTTCCCCGTTATATACAATGTTTACATATTCACATATTCTGAGGTGCTGCAGCAAGTAAGAATTTTATTGTCCAGTCCGGGACATATGACAATAAAACACACTTGACTCTTGACTTTGTCAACACCATATGTGGTGACTATTTGCGTACCTTGGGTATGCCAGCAAAGAATTTCACTGTGCCTTGTCACATGTGACAATAAAGTATTCCATTCAATTTCATTCCATTTAATCAATCAGTGCCTGGGATTTAGTTCCCCTAATGCCTTTCATGAGACGAAACATCACCTCCTTCTGCCCCAGTGAATGTTTATCCCACACTGTTTATCCCTCACTATCTTCCATGTCCTCCTCCTTGGTGAATACCGAGGCAAAGTACTATTTTGATGCCTCACCTACATCATCTGTCTCCAAGCATAAATTCCCTCCTTTATCCCACATTATAACAAATACTAAAGTATTTTAGTTAGTTGGTGTATATTGGCAACGGTGTACATAGACAGGACGACATTTGTTTTTTCGTTGTTATTTTATCAGGCAGAATAAATATTTATCATGAAGTATTTGTTTCAATTGAATGTTTAGTTATGTGGGGCAGACAAGTTATCATTTACAGTAAACCATCAAAACCTTTATGCCATCACCAATCAAAATGCAAAAAATCAACATGCTCAAATCTGTTTGTATTCAATGTCTTCATTTGACAAGAAAACTAATAACTGAGCCAGGTATAATTGTAAGATGGAGAAAGAAGCAACTGCTGATGCTGGAATCTTGAGGAAAACACCAAGTGCTGGAGATACTCAGCGGATGAGGTAGGACATATTTAGGTGACCTTTCAGGTTGGGACCCTTCTTCCGACTGATCCCACTGATTCAGAATTGCAAGATAATGAGGTTTAGAGAGGCAATTCTTCAGCTGATTACTTTAACAGCTGAAGATACTGAAAACGTAGAAAAAAGGAACTGCAGATGCTGGTTTTACTGCTCAGTCTGAAGAAGGGTCCAGACCCGAAACGTCACCCATCCATGTTCTCCAAAGATGCTGCCTAACCCGCTGAGTTACTGCAGCACTTTGTGCCCTTCCCCAGCTAAAGGTATTTCTATTTAGGTATCATTTAGTATCAAAAATTGCCCTGGAGCAAGAAATGTGCATATGCAGGGAACACAAAGCATTGATAAGGTGAAGGAATTTCTGGTTAAAAATGTAATTTCATTTGAGTTCTCCCTCCCCCCCCCCGCCCCTCCAGTACTGTAAGATACTATTACAAAGCACATGCATCTTATATTTAATCTAAAAAAAGTACTTAAATTAATTGAAATGATACTTTGTGAGTTCCAACATGCTTATTGAATAATGGGCAGCTCGGTATATCACAAGTACCCTGAGGCCATTCTAAGGAACTGGATCTGCTTCCTGTGTTAATACACCCTAAGTGCAATGTAACAATTCTCACTTTGCAGAGCTGCCTGCATTTTCAAAAATGTAGGCGTCATCCCTCTCCTGATAGTTTGTATCAGTGCCATTCATTCTCTTCAAATTCAGTCGCAGGCTCTTCTCAAATTATACACATAATACTGCAAGAAAAAAAGCTGGCATATTGTATAAATCAGATCTCACCACTCCTGACCAAAATCTACACTCGACCCGAAACGTCACCCACTCCTTCTCTCCAAAGATGATGCCTGTCCCGCTGAGTTACTCCAGCTTTTTATGTCCATCTTCAACTTATTTAAAACCTCTTTGTAAGACGCAATTTCTTTTTGCTAAATCTAGGTGTTTCAAAGACTACACGGAACAATTTAAACTCGTGTTTGCAAAAAAAGTGTGGGAACTGAAATGCTGGCAACAGTAAAGTGACCACAAATCTGTTTGTCACTGATCGCCAACTAGCGAAGAAAATTGGGCCCAAAACATTATGTGGCCTATGTGTGAATATGTCCCACAGCAGCGTTTTTTACTCCTTCTGATGTAGCCTGCCAAGGAGTTAAATCATATCAGATCTGGACAACAAGAGACACGCAATGAATGTAGGTTTTGCCAGCGACAACCAGCCCAAGAATGGATAAAAATTGTAACAGAGACCAAAGTCTCTGACAATATTTCCAATCTGGGTGGAATACATTTCACTTTTGTAATCCAATCTACTGATCACTGTGTTTCTTTATCAGCGACCTCCTTAGCGATCGTTGGTTGCTCTGTTTTCTATATATATATATATATCGAATTAACAAATAGGCTATAGAAATGGGATACCACAGCTTTAACCACTTATGGCTTCTTAAGTGACCTCTGTCCCCTTATATTTTTTGAGGACTGTCTTAGTAGACAATATCCATTTTCTGAAGTGACATTTGGGTCACTACTGCTTTCTCTTTGAAGGTTTTCTGATATTCCTCATATATGTTTTAAAAAAAACAGCCCTGAGACATACTGATCTCAAGTTGACGACATCCGTATTGGTGAAATTGACAAGAATGTCGTTTTCTGGAAAAGGATACTGGAACCTAAATCAAAGACAGCAGAATATGGTTAAAGACTCACCTAAGGTCATGGTCTTTTGCAGTTAAACACTTCTTCTGTTCAAGCCCTCTTTTGGGAGTTAAGAAAGCTAGGTTGATTGAATTCTTTCTTTTATTAGCAGTGACAATCTAATCTTTTACAGATGTTCCCACAAGGTGGTCACAAAATGGGTGCCTTTTCCCTATCAACTAATCATGTTTTTTTACACACAAAATGGAAAACTCCTTCTACTTGTAGCAAAATGCACACTTGCACCAATCAATCTTGCTTATCTTTCAAAACTATTTTTTTTTTAAAGTATTATGAAACATAAAGCTCTTTCTTCCTTGAATAGCAACTCTGCTTAAGGCCAGTATTTATATCTGCATGTGTATGACACATTCGATGTGAAATTTTATACATCTTTAGGAACAGGATTCTCACCCAGAACAGGAGTTCTTGTAAAGGTGATGGATTTGTTATCTTGAAGTCCTACATGTGAAAGTGAATATCTAATAAATCATTGTTTCTGTTAATTGAATGAACTTTAAGCAAATATTTTTTATCATTTCCATTTCTTGGAAACCAAATGCCTGCAATTACCACCAAATATTGTACAAGATATGGTTCTTGTGGACAATATGAGAGCATAGAAACACATTATTTAGGGTGTCATACAGCCCCACACATACTCTGCCATAGTATACAGCACTGCAACAGGCCATTCAGCCCTACTCATCCATACCGACCTATCTAAGCTAGTCCCATTTGCCTGCATTTGGTCCATATCCCTCTAAACCATTCCAATCCATGTACCCGTCCAAGTGTCTATTTAGCGTTGTTATTGTACCTGCCTCAACTACCTCCTCTGGCAGCTCATTCCATATACCTGCCACCCTCTGAGTTAAAAAGTTGCCCCTCAGACTCCTCTGGTTCTTGATTCTCCTACCCTGGGTAAAAGGCCCTGTGCAGTCACCGTCATGACTTTATAAGATCAAATCTGGAAGATCAAGGATGTCAAGAATGGTTGAGGAGCGGGCCTGATGTTGGGTTAGAAGCCAAAACATCAACTATCCTTTAACTTCCCAGATACTGCCCCCCCCCCCCCCCCCCCCCACTGAGTTCCTCTAACAATTAGTTTTGTGCTACAGATTTTTAGAGCGGCATGGTGGCGCAGCGGTAGATCCTGTTTCGATCCTGACTACAGGTGCTGTTTGTACGGAGTATGTACGTTCTCCCCGTGACCTGCGTGGGTTTTTCTCTGAGATCTCCAGTTTCTTCCTACACTCCAAAGACGTACAGATTTGTAGGTTAATTGGTTTGGTATAAATGTAAATTGTCCCGATTGTGTGTAGGATAGTGTTAATGTGCGGGAATCGCTGGTCGGTGCGGACTCGGTGGGCCAAAGGGCCTGTTTCCGCGCTGCATCTCTAAACGAAACAAAACTAATGATTCCAGGATCTGTCATCTTGAGTCTTCATGGAGGAGGCCTATCACTTTAATTGTGGGCCATTTTTGTCACTGACCCTGTGCTGTGGCATAGATCTACAAAGGTCAAGCTAAACTTGACAAACAACCTCTCATCTTTCAATTGGACATGTTAGTGTTTAGGGCTATAACCTAACAATGAATTGAACAATTTCAGGCAAAGATTTTTCTGTTCCACTTACACCTCCTGTAGACTCACTATTTATTCATTTATGTGTGCCATTAACATCTCCTTTTGTCATTTAATTTCTTCCTCCTTCCAGCATACCACAAGTCTTCTATGTTGTTCTTTCCTTTCCTATTTTAAATATATTTTATATTTCGTAAACATAAACTCTTCCCTGGCTTTTTATTAAACTAGTATTTTCTGTTTCTCCCTAATATCACTGGGAAACCTGTGGAGAATTTACCATATTCTATTTTTATTTAATAAATCTGTGATATATCTCATGACCTTTATAAACCTCATGCATGCAAGGCCAAAACAGAGATTAATTAAGAGTCAAGAGAGAGAAAGATAAGGAACTCCAGATCCTGGGATCTTGCATAGAACACAAAGTTCTGGATTAACTCAATGGGACAGGACCTTCATCAAACTGAAGAAAGGTTCCAACCCAAATTGTCGCCCATCCATGTCCTCCAGAGATGCTGCCTGAGCCACACATTTAGTCTGTTCTTTGAGAGTCCACCACATTTAGTGGGATTGTAATCGCTTAACATTTGCTTTGGAAGAATGTGGCGGAACCTTTTCCCAGAGAAAAGTTACGGAAATGAATGAAGCTGGTGGGATATAACCCTAAAAGTTCCTGCTCAAAGATGTTATCAAAATCTTCACTGTAAACTCCATGGTGGTCAATGTGCGACTGCTTGTTTAACTTAGCTCAGGGTGAATCAGAACATCCACTCAATATTCTACAGCAAAACTGAAATCATGCCATTCAATTACATATGAAAATGATCTTAGACTTTAGACCTTAGAGATACAGCTTGGATACAGGCCCTTCGGCCCACCAAGTCCCGGCTGACCAGCAATCACCCCGTACACAAGCCGGCACACAGTAGGGACAATTTTACAACTTACCGAAGCCAATTGACCTACAAGCCTGTACGTCTTTGGAATGTGGTGTGAAAGCAGAGCACCGGGAGAAAACTCACGCGGTCACAGGGAGAACGTAAAACTCCGTACAGACAGCACTCGTAGTAAAGATCGATACCGGGTCTCTGGCACTGTAATGCCCCTGTCCCACTTAGGAAACCTGAACGGAAACCTCTGGAGACTTTGCACCCCACCCAAGGTTTCCGTGCGGTTCCCGGAGGTTTTTGTCAGTCGAAAGTGGTTTCCGCTTCTTCTATGTTCTGGCGATTATTTCAAAAAATTCAAAACCGGTCGCGACTAAAAATAGGTTGCCGTTTAAAAAATCGGTAATTTTTTAGTCGAAGCCGGTTGCGATGCTAGTTGAAGGTGGTTGCCGGAGGTTGCAGGTGGTTGCCAGAGGTTGCAGGTAGTGGAAGGTAAGACCTAGCATCGCAACCGGTTTCGACTAAAAAATGACCGATTTTAAAAACGGCAACCTATTTTTAGTCGCGGACAGTTTTGAATTTTTTGAAATAATCGCCGGAACATAGGAGAAGCGGAAACCACTTTCGACCATTAGGGAGACTGACAAAAACCTCCGGGAACCTCCGGGAACCGCACGGAAACCTTGGGTGGGGCGCAAAGTCTCCAGAGGTTTCCGTTCATGTTTCCTAAGTGGGACAGGGGCATAAGGCACAACTCTACCACTGTGCCACTGTGCCACCCCAAAACTTAAAACTTGATCTGCATCTTAAACTCAGCACCATCACCAAGTCAAGTGCTTACTGAGGTTGAAACCGATGGGTCAATATTTTAGTGAACTGTTTGACCAGGAAGAAATTCAAAATTAATATTTTATCCCTGAATAATGTTAATTGTTCTCCATCCTACAGTGTATCCTTCACTTCTAACTGCTTCATACATTCTGACCGTCTGCTCTGGGTACTTAATTCCTCAAATACAAAACTTATTCTTGTGCTTAAGCCTGTCCTTGATCTTGCAAGAGTCAACATCTCTTCTCGTTAGAACACTGCTTTTCCTCAGACTCTGGCGTCTTGCACGTTTCACCTCGCATTACTGAAACAACACCACTGATGGGGGACTCAAGTTACGTGGATAGTCCAGATTGCTTTCCTTGGAACAGAAAGGTTTGTGAAGCAATCTTGTAGAAGCACTTCAATTCGTAAAGAGAACAGAGTTGGTATATAGAAAATGTCCCTGGATTTGCAGAGGGGTCAAGAATCAGTGGACGCGGAATGAACATAATTGGCAAAAGCACCAAAAATAACAAAAGAACTGAAAGTGAACCAAAATCTTTGTACACCATGTGGTTAGGATCTGAAATACACAGCCAGCAGTGATGATGGGGGCAGATTCAATTAGAGCATTCAGAGGGAGTTGAAAAACCATCTCAAAGAATAGAAATTAAAGGACAGTAGGGAGAGGCTGAGGGTGTGGGATTGACTGAGATGCTCTGACAAAGAGCTAGTACACAGACGATGGGCTGAATGATTTCTTTCAATGTTATAAACAGTCTTCATTTTGTGATTTACATCCCTTTGCTTCTTCTTCCTCTTGTTTTATTTTATAACCATCTCTTTGATAGATCTTTGGGGCAATTTTTCAAACACTTTTAACTCAACAATCTTTCTTCTCCTCATAATTCTGTGGGTGTTTCCTGAGCCCAACCTAATCAATCTCCACTCCAGAACAAACCCATTGTTCTTCATTGCTCTGTACCTGTTCTCCTTGATATCATTTAGACACACCTCTCCCCCCCCACCCCTCACTTGCATCCACCTATCACTTGCCAGGCGATCCCGCCCCCACCTCTTTTCTCAGCTTCCCATCCCACCCACCACCCCCCCCCCCTCCCCCACCACTACACTGATTAATATTTCCCAAAATATTGAATCTTTCATCCTAATAATGGACAATCAATCAAACAACCGTTCAGTTAATGGAAGATTGCAGATAATCACATCCTACTACTGTGATTGCCAGTATGTTGACAGGAGGACAAATATTATAATCCACTGAGAACATACTAATTATTTTCACGTTTTAACTAACTTCCATTGTGAAAAATACCCTTGACCTGTTTTTCTCCCCACTGTTAACTAATTTTAACTGTCTAACCAAGCATATTTCCAGCATTCTATATCCGCACACTGAAATTGTACTTGCGCAGAGGTCATTTACTTATAGAGTGTGGAAGCATAAAAGGGATAGTTATCTTAAATAATGGATAAAGCAACAAAAGAAAGGCATCTTAAGGTGAGTGGTCTCTCGAGAGATTAATCTGACGAGTAATGAGTAAGTGTCTAAGTATTGCTTCAGAATTTTTCCCGGTGGGCTAATTTAGCTTGTTTAACCCATGTAGTCCGGAGACTATTTATCTGCAGGGAGGAAGATAAACGAGCTGATACTATCATTACCTCTGTCCATATAAGGGCAATATCCACATGAATAAACAACAATTCTATTTACACTATTGCTCTACGCTAAGCGCTCGATTGAAGCCATCATTTATTCCCACTAAATGAGAAGCATTTGACAGGTTGTTTTCACATCACAAACTCTGTTAGTGAAATGTGGTGCTGTAAGGCCAATAATCCAAAAGTACGGCACGTTGGGGCAGCGGTAGAGCTTCTGCCTCACAGCGCCAGCGATCCACACACACTAACACAATCCTACACACACTAGGGGCAACTTACAATTATACCAAGCCAGTGAACCTACAAACCTGTACGTTTTTGGAGTGTGGGAGGAAGCCGGGGATCCCAGAGAAAACCCACGCAGGTCAGGGGGAGAATGTACAATCTCCGTACAGACAGCATCCGTAGTCAGGATCGAACCCGGGTCTCTGGCACTCTGGCACCGTAAGGCATCAACTCTACCACTGCGCCACCGTGCCATCCCTGAATGTTGCTGCCTGACCCTCTGAGTACCTCCAGCACCTTTTTTTTGCTTATGGTAAGGTCTTAATATTGATGTATGAAAGTAATTCCCTTTTTTTAATACACAATGATGGTTAAACTAATAACTAGTGAAACCTAGCTTAACAGAAATAACACTTCATCTGGTTTGTGCACTGAAAAGCATGCTTGTTATGCGACTGAGCTGAAGAAGTAATGCTGTGGTTTCAAACAGGAAAGCAGTACTAAGCACCTATGGGGAAAATGAAGAGGATAAAGACTGTGGAAAGAAAGTCTTCAATTATTCTTTACGAGGTCTGGAAATGGGCTTAACTAGAACAGAAGCTGAAATTTTGTTTCTGTTAACAGACTACATGCAGTGTGTATAATGCAGAATATTATATTTAAAGGAAAGTATGTATCAGCGCATTGCAATGTGGAGTTTATAAACATGCTTTGGCATGTATACACTCAGTGTGGGATCGTAACCAGAAGGAAAAAGGGTGGAGTATTGTAAGTGGTTACAGTAAGTTAGCTTAAAGCGCGCTGTGATTATGTGTTATGACTACAGCTAGTTCCAGTCGCATTTTTGGTGGTAATTGGATTGAAAGTTGACAATTCTAGGGAGAAGGACTTTTCATGTTCCATGTGTGGTCTGAAAATTAAAGCAAAGTAACAAGTCACCCTTGGACTGGTCTTCAGGTGAGGCACCAGTTATTGACGTACTCCCTCATCTCACTGCATTTTTAAAAAACTAGGTAGTCGTAAAGGTTTCCAGAGTCCCAACGCAATAAATGGAATATCCTTTGTCTGAGGAGGACAAACAGCTCAAATCAGTCAACGTCTACTATTCAACTACAAGCATTGCACTTTTTTAGCACTTATCTATGATTGTGCTTATCTATAGTATGATTTTACTGGATTGTATACAAACAAAGGTTTTCAATGTGCCGAGGTACATAGGTACATGTGACAATAAAGTATCATCATCATCATCTTGTTCAGGACAATTTAGATTGCTAACATATGTTGCTTAACGGTGACGGTGGCGCAGCGGTAGAGTTGTTGCCTGACAGTGAATGCAGTGCCGAAGACCAGGGTTCGATCCTGACTACGGGTGCTGTCTGTACGGAGTTTGTACGTTCTCCCTGTGATCTGCGTGGGTTTTCTCTGAGTTCTTCGGTTTCCTCCCGCACTCCAAAGACGTGCAGGTTTGTAGGTTAATTGGCTTGGTAAATGTAAAAATAGTGGACGTAGGATAGTGTTAATGTGCGGGCATCGCTGGTCAGCGCAGACCCGGTGGGCCGAAGGACCTGTTTCCGCGCTGTATCACTAAACTAAACTAAAAATTGACTGATTTTTATCATTTAAATCTTTTTATTTGAATTTCACAGCAATTTGCATACATACTATGATAACAGACAGTGAAAGTCAAGGCATAATTGTGCAACAGTATGTAAGCGACCCTCAAAACCCTTACCCTTACCCACCTTCAACCCACCCGAATCAGCTCGGAACCAAACGGGGACAAACAACACTCACATACGTACACATCCACACACATATGGTAAGATAAGCGAAACAAAAAGTACAAAAAAAAAATTAAAATTAAAAATTAAAAATTTAAAAAAAATTGGGGTCACTAATAACAGTAAATAAGTAAGTAATTAAATAAATAATTGTGGGGAGGGGGGGATTAAGGGAAAAGCAGCTGCTGTAGCGCAAAAAAATTGTGGAGAACACTCAGTCCTCTTCCGAGTCCGGGGACAAGTTGAGAGAGTTAACAAGTTCCAAGAAAGGGTTCCATGTATCTAGGAATGTCTTGGTAGAGCCTTTGAGAGAGAACCTACATTTTTCAAGGTTTAAATTGTAAAGCACCTCCTTAATCCAACGGGCGTGTGTCGGGGGACAGGTGAGCCTCCAGTTAAGCAAGATCAGTCTCCAGGCTAACAAGGTTGTAAAAGCTAGGACCCGTTTCACCGCAACAGAGAGGTTGGTGTTGGGAGGGGTACCGAAAATGGCTGACATTGGGTTTGGAGGAATAGTCTGGTCGTAGGCTCTGCTTATCAAATCGAAAGCACTCCTCCAAAAGGCTGCTAGCTTAGGGCAAGACCAAAACATATGGCTATGGTTGGCAGGGGATTGATTACATCTGTTGCAGGTGTCCCTAACAGCGGGGTACATTCTAGATAATCTTGCATTTGTGTAGTGGACTTTGTGAAGGACTTTGCATTGGATTAGGCCATGACGGGCACATATGGAGGTAGAATGGATCAAATCCAAGGCAGAGTCCCATTGCTGGTCTGTTAATTTCGTATTCAGCTCACCCTCCCACGCAGCTTTTAATGAGATATGAGGTTTCAATAAAACCGACCCTAACAAATTATACAAAATAGAGATGCATTTCTTCCGGTTGGGATCTAAAGCTAAGATGGTATCAGTCAGGGTTTCAGGAGGGCGATTTGGGAAATAGGGGAATGTCTTCTTCACAAAATCCCTAATCTGGAAAAACCGAAAAAAGGTGGGAGTTTGGGAGGCTGTAGTTGGACGAGAGCTCCGCGAAGGACGAAAAGATGCCATCCTTGTATAGGTTTTTGATTCTACTGATACCGTTGCTATGCCAGGTTTTGAATGCGTGGTCTGTACTTGAAGGTTTAAAGATGTGATTTTTAAGCAGTGGGGTCAAGATGGAAGGGCCTTGTAAACCGAAGTTTTTCCTGAGTTGACTCCATATCTTGAGCGAGAGGGACACAATTGGGCCTGCACCCACAGATGTTATAGAAAGGGGGAGTTGGGAGCATAGGACAGACCGCAACGGGAGACGTGAACTCGCCTTTTCCATGTATACCCAGGTCGGTAGGTGGTCGCAATCATCATTCATCCAATACAGGAGTTTTTGCAAGTTAGCTGCCCAATAGTATCGCCTAAGTACATGTGACAATAAAGTATCATCATCATCATCTTGTTCAGGACAATTTAGATTGCTAACATATGTTGCTTAACGGTGACGGTGGCGCAGCGGTAGAGTTGCTGCCTGACAGTGAATGCAGTGCCGAAGACCAGGGTTCGATCCTGACTACGTGTGCTGTCTGTACGGAGTTTGTACGTTCTCCCCGGGATCTGCGTGGGTTTTCTCTGAGTTCTTCGGTTTCCTCCCACACTCCAAAGACGTGCAGGTTTGTAGGTTAATTGGCTTGGTAAATGTAAAAATAGTGGACGTAGGATAGTGTTAATGTGCGGGCATCGCTGGTCAGCACAGACCCGGTGGGCTGAAGGGCCTGTTTCCGTGCTGTATCACTAAACTAAACAAAAAAATTAAAATGTAAAAATTGACTGATTTTTAAAGAAAATTTTGAGCCAAATAATTTCTTCAACTATCACATAGAATAAATAGTTTCATTTGTTTTTTGCCTTCCCAGGCAGTGGGATTAATTTAATGTGCAGGAAGGAACTGCAGATGCTGGTTTACACCGAAGATAGATACAAAAAATCAGTCTATTTTTACATTTTAATGTTAAGCAACATAAACATTAGCAATGGACCATTGTGGGCTCCATCTTTTCTGATCATCACTGCTAGCTTTGATTTGTTCTTTTCATATCTTTCATTCATTTGTTCTTTGTACCTTCTCATACCTCTAGTCTCCCTCAGTCTGAAGAAGTGTCTCGACCCAAAACGTTACATATTCCTTTTCTCCAAAGATGCTGGTTGACCCACTGAGTTACTTCAGCTAATGTTATCCCACTTTTTAGCTAATGTTATCCCACTTTTTAAGAAAGGCGAGAGAGAGAAAACAAGGAATTATAGACCAGTTAGCCTGACATCGGTGGTGGGGAAGATGCTGGAGTCAATTATAAAAGATGAGATAGCCGAACATTTGGATAGCAGTAACAGGATCAGTCCGAGTCAGCATGGATTTACGAAGGGGTCATCATGCTTGACTAATCTTCTGGAATTTTTTGAAGATGTAACTAGGAAAATGGACAAGGGAGAGCCAGTGGATGTGGTGTACCTGGACTTTCAGAAAGCATTTGATAAGGTCACACATAGGAGATTAGTGGGCAAAATGAGGGCACATGGTATTGGGGGTAGAGTGCTGACATGGATAGAGAAGTGGTTGGCAGACAGGAAACAAAGAGTAGGGATTAACGGGTCCCTTTCAGAATGGCAGGCAGTGACTAGTGGGGTACCGCAAGGCTCGGTGCTGGGACCGCAGCTATTTACAATATACATCAATGATTTGGATGAAGGGATTCAAAGTAACATTAGTAAATTTGCAGATGACACAAAGCTGGGTGGCAGTGCGAACTGTGAGGAGGATGCTATGAGAATGCAGGGTGACTTGGACAGGTTGGGGGAGTGGGCAGATGCATGGCAGATGAAGTTTAATGCGGATAAATGTGAGGTTATCCACTTTGGTAGCAAAAACAGTAAGGCAGATTACTATCTAAATGGCGTTGTTGGGAAAAAGGGGAAGTACAACAGGATCTGGGAGTCCTTGTACATCAGTCTATGAAAGTAAGCATGCAGGTACAGCAGGCAGTGAAGAAAGCGAATGGCATGTTGGCCTTTATAACAAGAGGAATCGAATATAGGAGCAAAGAGGTCCTTCTGCAGTTGTACAGAGCCCTAGTGAGACCACACCTGGAGTATATTGTGCAGTTTTGGTCCCCTAATTTGAGGAAGGACATTCTTGCTATTGAGGGAGTGCAGCGTAGGTTTACAAGGTTAATTCCCGGGATGGCGGGACTGTCATGTGCTGAGAGAATGGAGCAGCTGGGCTTGTACACTCTGGAATTTAAAAGAATGAGAGTGCATCTCATTGAAACATATAAGATTATTAAGGGTTTGGACACGCTAGAGGCAGGAAACATGTTCCCGATGTTGGGGGAGTCCAGAACCAGGGGCCACAGTTTAAGAATAAGGAGTAAGCCATTTGAACGAAGACTAGGAAATACTTTTTCTCACAGAGAGTTGTGAGTCTGTGGAATTCTCTGCCTCAGAGGGCGGTGGAGGCGGGTTCTCTGGATGCTTTCAAGAGAGAGCTAGATAGGGCTCTTAAAAATAGCGGAGTCAGGGGATATGGGGAGAAGGCAGGAACGGGGTACTGATTGGGGATGATTAGCCATGATCACATTGAATGGTGGTGCTGGCTCAAAGGGCCGAATGGCCTACTCCTGCACCTATTGTCTATTGTCTATTGTCTATTGTGTCATTCTTCGGGATTAATTTAATGTTCTCCTTTCACTTTTGAAAATGTGCATGCTTTGTTTTTACATTGAAGTGCTAATTATCTAAATCTGTGCTCACGCACATCAAAACAAGTGCAAAGAGTTTTCTGCAATCATTTTTTCAATGCTGGTATGCTTTATGAAGTGATTAAAAGACACAACATGTAGTCAGGCACTTTGGCCCACCAAGTCATCGATCACCTGTTCCCACTAGTTCTGTTATTCCACTTTTCACATCTTCCCCCTACACACAGGAGCCAATTTACAGAGGCCAGTTAACCTGGTTTCCTCCCACATGTCTTTAGGATGTGGGAGGAAACCAGAGTACCTGGAGGAAACCCAGGGAGAAGGTGCAAACTCCACAGAGGCAACACCCAAGGTCAGGATGGAACATAGGTCTCTGGCCTATTGAATTATTCTCACTCTTTCTGGAGACTAACAGTGATTGAAACAATGTGATAGTGGTAAAACTTACTTGACTTAAGCTCCATTCAAACTGTTAGTGCCAATACACTGTAACCATGTAAACCTTTCCCAGACAGCTAACAAACGCAAGCCTTTGCTGTCAGTAGTTGAGGGCTTCTTTTAAATTGCCTATATATCCAGATATATCCAGAGAAATGTGCCCATTGCCGGTACTCCAGACCAGTGCAGAGCTGGTGTGTGCAGTGGTGATGAAGAAAAATGAAGGTTGAAGACCGGACTTTGTTTTTTGACATCAACGCTCGATATTCTGAATCTTTAAAGATGGTGGTGAAAGGAACGGGATGAATTCCTGAAGATTTTTTTTTTAATCATCATAAATTCACAAATAGAAAATCAGTTCTATAAATGTAATTTATAAAAACAAACTGTGTGAAACATTTTGACTCCATAAACCCTTCACTAAACTAAACTAAACTAAACAGCACTAAGATGAGAGTTGGCTGCTATCATGAAAATGCTGCAGCCTAGAAATTAGAAATTAGAAAAAAATATTGCACTGTGCTAATATGCAGCCTGTAACTGAATGTCAATTGTTTTTTATGAGTAACTGTACAATTCAAGAAATATGACCCACAGCCTCTGGTCACAGTAACATCCTAAATGCACTTCTGAATTTGGCACGTTGATAGTGTGCTGGGTCAGGCCACCCAGAATGCGATGCTCATTTGGAGACTTGCCGGTTGAAATTGGGATGCAACTTCCTAATTAAAATCCTGTTTGCCCCTCACAGGGAGTTTGTTGTCAGTGCTACGTTCACCTGCTCACCTCCACCTTATCAAAGAGTAATAGGGATGCACTATAAATGCTTGTTTAGTTTAGTTTTTAGCTTCGTTTAGTTTAGAGATAGAGCATGGAAGCTGGCCTTTCAGCCCATCAAGCCTTCACTGACCATTGACCAGCTGTTCAGGCTAGTTCTATGTTATTCCACTTTCTTATCCACTCCCTACACACCAGTGGGAATTTTTACAGAGAGCAATTAACAAACAAACCTGCGCACCTTTGGGATGTGGGAGAAAAACAGCACCCGGAAGAAACCCACAGGGAGAATGTGAAAATGTCAGAATTAAAGAATGTTCTTTTAGGAAGGAAATGAGGAGACATTTCTTTAGTCAGAGGGTGGTGAATCGTGGAGTTCTTTGCCACAGAAGGCTGTGAAGGCCAAGTCGATGGATATTTTTAAGGCAGAGTTAGAGAGTTTCTTGATTAGTACGGGTGTCAGAGGTTATGGGGAGAAGGCAGGAGAATACGGTTCGGAGGGAGAGATAGATCAGCCATGATTGGATGGTGGAGTAGACGATGGGCCGAATGGCCTAATTCTACTCCTATTCCTTCTGACCTTATGACAAACTCCACACAGAGAGCATCCAAGGTCAAGATCGTGGATCAGGACTCGGTGGGCAGAAGGGCCTGTTTCCACACTGTATCTTTGAAATCGAAAGTCTAAAGATTGCAAAGGCGCCTCTGGCATCGACACGGATTGAACTAAACAATGACCTCCGCAATGTATATTCTTCTAAATGTACAATAAATAAATGAAAGATAAAGGATATAGAAAGGCCATTGTAGTGTGAAGTGCTAAGACCTCCCTCAGCAATCCATGTTCATTGAAAAGATTGAACTGAGATGATGTGGATGACAGATTGAAATGAATATGCATGTCAGAGCATTAACGTCAAAGGAACCTTCGTACTCACACAATGGTGGACTGTTTCCACACGATGCCAGGTTTTACTGTCAGACAGGATGGTGGAAGCTTGCTTCCTCTCAGTCGGGTAAACAGGCTCCTTAGCCCAACTCGTCCATGCTGACAAAGTCAGGGTTTCCCTGCAGAATCAACAACTAAAAATCAGCACAATCTGGCTTAATATGTCCAGTAGTACAGCAATCGGTCAGAATCTGAACAGCTTTGAGTCAATAAAGATTGTGAACCACACATGAAGAAAAATAGCATTTCACACTCATATTATGCATGCATGTTTTCATATTAATTGTAATTGTAGTGGGCGGCACAGTGGCGCGGGGGTAGAGTAGCTGCCTTGCAGCTCCAGATACCCGGGTTTGATCCTGACTAAAGGTTCTGTCTGTACTCCCTGTGGCCGTGTGGGTTTTCCCCAGGTGCTCCGGTTTCCTCTCACACTCCAAAAATGTACAGGTTTGTAGGTTAATTGGCTGGTGAAAAAAATCGTAAGGTGTCCCTAGTGTGTAGGATAGTGCTAGAGTACGGGGTGATTGCTGGTCAGCACGGATGCGGTTGGCCGAAGGGCTTGTTTTTGCACTGCATCTTTAAAGTCTCTGAAGTCTAATGGAACCCATGTATAACGTGCCCCAGGAGCAATAACCGTGGGGTAGACTGCTTTCATGCTCCTATACAGGAGCGATCCAATTCATACTGTATCTCTACATTCCATTAGGCTACGCATTCTTCACCGGATCAGGATGTACTCATTTCATCCCAGGCTCTTTGGCGGTTTGTAGCACAGATGTAGAATGACCTGGACAGTCTGATTTCAAGTCTGTGCTTTTCTGCGGAAGTCTCAAGCCTCTGCATTGTACTTTCACCTGCTGCAAAAGAGAAGTTTCTGTGAGGTCAATTCTGGACATATGCTCTTTCCCATTGGTACAGGAACACTCTGCATCACTGTGGTTTAACAAAGAATAGTCTATGTTATCATAAAAACAGGAAATACAGAAACAGTCTGACCCCTGAATCAAGTAAAGATGACAAGTTATTTACCGTTCGGAAACCACACACAATCCAATAGCTCAAGAATTGAACACTTGGCTCCCACGTTGAAAAAACATAATTTAATGTCCAGTAATTCAAAATCAACTACCTGACTCTAAGAAGGTTCATTAAGTCAGCTGAGATGTCACAAAGCACTTTGGAGGGAAAATCCTGCTGGCTGTTCATGAAACCGGACTAATATTATCTTTAGATTATTTTTTTGTGGAGAATATTCTTCCCCCCCCTCCAGCAAGGGTATAGGTAATAACGACTAGAGAAGTCAAGAAGAAACAAATTATGATGGGAAAAAAATGATGAAAATCTAATTAAGAAATGTCAAATCAAATGAAGCTAATCAATAATCAATGTACTTCTAGAAAATTGATCCTTAATCGCTTGGCACACCAAGGAATATTACTGGTATAATAATTGAACTCTACAAATGAATATGAAAATAATGCTCAGGGTCATTCAGCTGAATGGATCTGAAATTTGCTGGTTGCACAAGTTATAAATTACTTATCCTTTCCAGATTATTTCATCCTCCAAGACAGTCAAAAATCAAAACTACATCTGTCATTTATCAAATTATCAGAAAGCTTTCTGATAATTCTAAAAGTGACAATGGGTATTTTAAGATTGCCATTAACACAAGAAATTGCAGCGAATTGTGGACGCAGCCCGGACCATCACGAACCAACCTCCCTTTTATTCAAAGAAGGGTCTCGACCCAAAACCTCACCCATTCCTTCTCTCCAGAGATGCTGCCGGTCCCACTGAGTTACTCCAACATTTTGTGTTTATCTCCCTTCTATTGACTCCATTTATACCTCATGCTGCCTCGGCAAGGCCAGCAGCATAATCAAGGATGAATTGCACCCTGGCCATTCCCTCTTCGCCCCTCTCTCATCAGGCAAAAGGTATAAAAGTGTGCAAATGCACACCTCCAGATTCAGGGACAGTTTCTTCCCAGCTGTTATCAGGCAACTGAATCATCCTACCACAACCAGAGAGCAGTGCTGGATGACTATGTACCTCATTGGTGATCCTCGGACTATCCTTGATCAGACTTTGCAGGGTTTACCTTGCACTAAATGTTATTCCCTTATCATGTATCTGTACACCGGAATAGATCGGTTACACGCACAAAGTTTCTTGCCCTGAGTAGGGGAATCGAGGACACAGGTTTTAGGTGAAGGGGGGAAGATTTGATAGGAATCTGAGGGGTGATTTTATCACACAAAGGATGGTGGGTGTATGGAACGAGCTGCCAGAGGAGGTAGTTGAGACAGGGACTATTGTAATGTTTAAGAAACATTTAGATAGGGCCAGTTTGGAGGGATATGGGCCAAATGCAGACAGGTGGGACTGGTGTAGATGGGGCACGTGTGTGCAAGTTGGGCTGAAGGCCTGTTTCCACAAGGACCCCTCTTGCACCTTCTCCCCATCCCTTCTGTCTATGTATTCCAGTTTACTGTTATATCCACGGCTGTTTTATCCATCGTTATATCCATGGATTTAAAAGAAAACAATACAAAACCAGTCAGTGCCATTAGAGAGTGGCAATTTTCAAGGTAAGAGTAACATTTCCTACTTTAACTGAAGTGAATTGAAAGTGGATGTAATAAAAGAGTTAAGTGCTGCACACAATCTGTCTTTAGTCTGTATGCAATTTTAAGGCACCATGCCCTTGCTTTGAAAGAGGTTATTTCCTTTTGCGGGTCATGCTTCTTAGAGTTTGCAATGAAGCCAAATTTTAGATTTATGTGCCTTCCATTCAGTTTGAATTTCCAAACACAGAGCTAAACTGTAAACAACAGCAGTGGGATGGTTTACAACTAATACACAATGCACATGTGAATGAAACTCAAGGGATATTTCACTTATTTTGTACAAAAACAGACTTGGGAATTCTTAATTAAAGAGTTTTTAAAAACACTTTGGAATATATTTCATTATTTAGTCAACTTAAAGCAAAATTATTTTACCGAGCAGGAGAGGCTTTCACTGAGTTTAAGGAACAAAGCTTCCTTTAGCCAAACACACATCCATTAGAAAATGTAACACTCTGGCAACTTTGTTAAAATATTTGCTCACACTCACAATATTATAGCAAGGATATTTTTAAAAAAGGCAGACAGTATTGTGAAATATCCAGAAAAGTAAATTACATCAAGAACCAGAGGATGTAGGTTTAAGGTGATGGGGGAAAGATTTAATAGGAACCTGAGGAGCAACATTTTTACACAAAGGATGTTAGGTATATGGAGCGAGCTGCTGAAGAAGGTAGTTGAGGAAGGTGCTAGTTTAAAAGATATTTGGACAGGTAAATGGATGGGTTAGGTTTAGAGGGATATGAGCAAAACACAGGCAGGTGGAACTAGTATCGATGGGGTATGTTGGTCAGCATGGGCAAGTTGGGCCGAAGGGCTTGTTCCCACACTGTATGACTCTGTGACTCTATGACACTATATATTTAACATTGTCCTAAACAATGTTCCCACTTTTTATTTTCACTCCACTTAGGTACAATTCCGTATGTCTGCTGAACTTGGGTTTTGTAATCACGTGGCTGTTGTATCTAGATAGTTATCTGCATCATCTGTGAGGCATTATTATTGGGATCACACATGTAGACTCTTCAGCTGTAATCAATAGATCGCAACATGCATTTGCAATCCTGGATGAGGTCAACCAAATCCCACTCCATTGAGCTCAACTAATTTGGCACAAACCAAGCAGCTATGTAGGGTTTAAAAACAAGGAAGTGCAGATGCTAGTTTACACAAAAGGACGCAAAAGGGCTGGAGTCAAATAGTGGTTCGGGTGGCATCGGAGAATGGGAATATATGATGTTTTGGGTCGAGACCCTTCTATTGGGCAAGCCTTGCCTTCAGCACGTCTGACCACAGATTTCTAAAGTTGGCATTCAATGCAATCTCTGCTAGTCACACTGGCTCTGAATCATGATACTGCATGATGCATGTATCTCCTGAATAAGAGAGGCATCATCAATAATCTTGATGCAATGTTTGAATGTTTGAATCCTAAATAATATAACTTAGTAAAAGCCTATTCCATGAATATGGTTGCTATCAGAATCAAGATTTACAATTCAATATGTCAACAATGGGAAAATGGTTGATTTAGCTGGGCAATATATCTTTAGAGATAGTAATGGTATTTTTTTTAATTAAAATGTAGTCAAAGATGTGATAAAGACAAAGTGAATTCAAAGTAAGCTTACTGCACACCAAACTATGATTGATATTGTGCATAGGATTGGAATATAGGTGTAGGTCTACACGCACCTCCTCTTTGCAAAGTACACATATACAAATGTATCTGTGGAGGACAGTTGAAAAGCATATTGTATAATGAACTAAAGACAGACACAAAATGCTGCAGTAACTCAGTGGGTCAGGCAGCATCTCTGGAGAAAAGGAATAGGTGATGTTTCGGGTCGAGACCTTCATCAGACTGAGAGTCAGGGGAGAGGGAATGAGAGGAGTCAGGCGAGTCAGGGGATGAGAGATATAGAAGGTACAGAGTACAGAGGGGGTGCAGAGAGAGAGGGTGTTGCAGACCTCTCATCGGTGAGAGGAGAACTTCTTCAAAGTAGGCATACCTTGAGGAGATTTTGCAGTAGTGCAGACAAAATGTGCAGGAAGGAACTGCAGGTGCTGGTTTACACCGAAGAAAGACTCGAAAAGCTGAAGTAACTAAACGGGTCAGACACCATCTCTGGAGAAAAGGAATAGGTGATGTTTAAGACCTTCAGACTGAGGGTCAGGGGAGAGGGAAACGAGAGATGTAGAAGGTACATGGCATAATCAACTCATTGCTTCTTTCCCCTCACACGAACAGCAGGATTTCTCTAGATCTGAGCCTGACATTTAACCTAACATACTATTTATTTTGTACAGAAAAACATATTTCATGAACTTATAAACAGGTCAGCCAGAAGTTACTTTGAGGAATACCAGTATAATAAAGCTCAAAACATTTGTCTGAAATTATTCTCTATACTGTCTGAGACGACGGGTTACACTCATTTGAAGTAAACTAGACCACGTGGGACCCGTTGGGCCCCGTTCCCCCAACGCAACCCGTTTCCACTACTCACCCGTTCCCTCTACGTAATATTCCACCACTCACTCATAGCCCCAATTGCACTTCCCCTGCCTCCCCAGCACTTCCAATTCCAATTCTACTTCCCCTGGCCCCTCCCCCTCCTGTTCAATCAGTTGCTGCCAGGACCACGACTTAAGGCTCTGTCTCACGGTGTTGCGGTCATCGGCGGTGAAGCGCGGCGTCGCCGGTAGAGGGGACCGCACGGCAACGGCGAGAGCGCCGAGCCTATGCCACGGGAGCGCCGCACGGATGCTGCGCGGGGGCCGAGTGATTTAAGTACGGCTGGTCCCACGAGCTTGCAGTAAGTAAAAAAAAAGGGCGGGCCGACTGCAATGACGTCATTTCGGATCTGCGGGGCTGTGGCGGCGGCAGTGCTGATCGCGACGCTGTGGCGGCGGCCGTGCCGCACACGTGCCTCACTGGCAGAAGCTGTGGCGGTGAAGGTTCTACTCACGGCGCTCGTGCCACACTGGCGGCGGCTGTGGCGGCGGCCGTGCCGCACTCGTGCATCACTGGCGGCGGGTGTGCGGTAGGAAAATATTTTTGAACAGTGTTGGTTTTATTTTAGCACCGTGCGGTGTTGGGAACAACGCCGTACGGCCCCAGAATTGTGCGTTTGACCGAGCCCGCGGTCTCTGGCGGCCCAGGAGCGGTAGATAGTTCCTGTTTCGCCGCCAATGACCGCAGACTCGTGCGACAGGCCTTTAAGTGTTCTATGATGGCAACATTGTTGCAAATGTCAGGTGGAGGACTGTGAGATCCCATTGTGACGTCATAGCTGCATCTGCCAGTACTGAAGTGTTGAAGTGATTATCAAAGTGGATTTAGTAAATTTAAAAAGTGATAACTTGTGAAATATAACGTCAATCTGAACAAAACTTGATACAAACAACCACATGTCAATGGTGAGTAAGGTGGTTTACATTTTTTGTGCTATTGTGTACCACTTTGCCGTAGTTCCTTGAGATCGCACGCACGCAGACAGACTCCAAACAAGATTAGAGTTTTAGTAATATACCTGTATAGATGGTTTAACACCTCTGTTAAGAGGACAGCATGAAAATTCTAAAAAATCCCTGTTTATTTATAAGGTCATAGATATCAGAAATGCAAAAAGACTGATACATTGAAAAAGAGTGACAATGAGGAATTAACTTCAAAATTCTCAAGTCAGCAATTTATTGTAGAATTGCAGGTACAATTTTCAGGGACTAACTAACTGTATTAGATGTAATTCAGAAACTATATCAATTATCAAACCTAAAAAACACTAGTAAGCTGTCAGATCCCACACAAATTATATTTATGGGAAATGCAAAATTGTGCTCTTAAATAATATGCTTCAATGTAAATTATATACAAGGTTGGAAATTACAATTCCTTCCTTCCTGTGGCTTGGAAAAAACCCTCAGTATCTGATGGTATTGAAATCCCTACATTTAAATATTAAATGGGAATGCAAATGTATTAATGCATTACAGGAAATTAGTCTATTAGTTAGGTTATGCATTTTATAATCTTCATATTGCTTTAAAATAGACAGCTTCCTCAAAAGAACAAAGGCAAAAAAACATATCTAATTGGAAAATAATTTACAATAATAATTAGATTCATTTTGCTGTTCCTGCTCACAGCTGCTATTGCATTTTAGTTGTGTTTTATTTAGCATCTCCCTGATGTGAGATGGAGTAGGGGTTTTGCAATTATTTATTCTCCTTTGGATCAATTGTGTTGAACAGGCTTTCATCACTCTCTTTACTGGCATGAATACCATTTGTGTCACCTGGGAAATCTGGGACGATCATAAACATTCCCTTTATTCTTTCCACCCTTCCTCTCTCTCCATCTTATTTTCCATTTCAATTAGTATCACTGTAGGTCAGTTCTGGCCTCTGACAAACTTCTGGCTGATCTAATTTCTCTGACTTTGATCACCTACACTGTTCCAACTTGGCCCAATGTAAACACGAAGGGCAGCACCATATCTTCCATTGACTCCATTTACACCTCACGTTGCCTCGGCAAGGTCACCACCATAACCAGGGACGAGATGCACCCTGGGCACCCCCTCTCCCATTGGGCAAAAGGTATAGAAACATGAAAACGCACACCTTCAGATTCAGGGACAGTTTCAACCCAGCTGTTATCAAGCAACTGAACCATCCTACCAACACCCAGAAAGCTACTATCTACCTCATTGGACTATCTTTGATCGGACATTACTGGAACTTATCTTACACCAAGCAAAAACAAGGGGGCAGATTATTATCTCAATGGGGTTAGGTTAGGTAAGGGGGAGGTGCAGCGAGACCTGGGTGTCCTTGTACACCAGTCACTGAAAGTTGGCGTGCAGATACAGCAGGCAGTGAAGAAAGCTAATGGAATGTTGGCCTTCATAACAAGCGGATTTCAGTATAGGAGTAAAGAGGTTCTTCTGCAGTTGTATAGGGCTCTGGAAAGACCACATTTGGAGTATTGTGTACAGTTTTGGTCTCCTAATTTGAGGAAGGACATCCTTGTGATTGAGGCAGTGCAGTGTAGGTTCACGAGATTGATCCCTGGGATGGCGGGACTGTCATATGAGAAAAGATTGAAAAGACTCGGCTTGTATTCACTGGAGTTTAGAAGGATGAGGGGGAATCTTATAGAAACATATAACATTATAAAAGGAGTGGACAAGCTAGATGCAGGAAAAATGTTCCCAATGTTGGGCGAGTCCAGAACCAGGGGCCACAGTCTTAGAATAAAGGGGAAGCCATTTAAGACTGTGAGAAAAAACTTTTTCACCCAGAGAGTTGTGAATTTGTGGAATTCCCTGCCACAGAGGGCAGTGGAGGGCAAGTTACTGGATGGATTTAAGAGAGAGTTAGATAGAGCTCTTGGGGCTAGTGGAATCAAGGGATATGGGGAGAAGGCAGGCACGGGTTATTGATTGGAGCCGATCAGCCATGATCACAATGAATGGCGGTGCTGGCTCGAAGGTCCAAATGGCCTCCTCCTGCACCTATTTTCTATGTTTCTATTCACATTATTCCCTTTATCATGTACTGTATCTAAGCACTATGGACGGCTCGATTGTAATCATGTATTGGCTTTCCGCTGACTGATTAGTACACAACAAAACCTTTTCACTGTACCTCGGTACACATGACAATAAAATAAACTCTTCTGCCTTGGCTACCTTAACTGGCCAGTTCAGATGTAAAGTATAGAAACAAGGAACTGCAGATGCTGGTTTACCAAGGAAAGTCACAAAATGCTAGGGTAACTCAATGGGAAAGGCAGCATCCCTGGAGATTATGGAGAGGTGATGTTTTGGGTCCGGAAAAGTCACCTATCCATGTTCTCTAGGGACGCTGCCTGAACCATTGAGTTACACCAGCATTTTGTATATTTCCCTGAGGAAAAGTATCTTCCATTATGGGTCCATTAATTAACAAAAGAACCCGAAGCGTCACGTATCCATGTTCTCCAGAGATGTTGCCTGACCCACTGACTTACTGCAGCACTTTGTATCTTCATCTGCCATTAGAATTAACTCAGATTTTCTCTCTTCATAAATGCTACCTTGTCTGCTGACTGAGTATTTCTGGCATTCGCTTTTGTGTCAGTTTGGGTTGCGTCCCACATTTGCAGAATATAGAGAAGGCCAGAACAAAACCAGGGCCAGCAACAGATGACCTCAGGAAGGAGGGGAGTCCGTAATGGGCCATTGTTGGCTGGGGAAGATGTGTTACTTAAACTGAGTTGATATGCTTCCTAACCTAATTAATGGGAACTTGTCCAAAAATCATATTAGCTTAACTATGTTAATTTCCTTTATCTTCTCCCATGAATAATGATAATTTTATCAAAGCCAGTTTATTTGTTGACGACATCAACAACTTCAGATCCAACAAATGGATTTAGTTACATTTGGACCTCAATTCCAGGGATCTTCAGTTACCTGAGACAGGAAATCTTTTAAATTTCGCAGCTCATACACCACCTTATTAAAATAAACCATAATATTTACACTAATATTCTATGTACAGCATTCATCTGCAGCAATAAAAATAAGCAATTTTAAGCATTAGATATTTGTCCCTTTGCTAAAGTCCTCAAGCTTCCACTGTGCATTCTGAATGCAATGTATGTACTGTATAAAAGGTTGCCGATTCACTAAAAATCAATTTAATCAATTAAAGCTTAAGAAGTTCCACCATACATGCATCTTTGTTTTTATAACGATTTAAAAATATTCTTGAATTCCCAAACGGGGAAAGGAAGGCTAGTCAAAGCTGGAGCCCTTTGGATGACCAAAGATATACAGATTAAATTGAAACATTAAACAAGGTTTATAATAACTGTCCAGCTCATAATCCAACAGAGAATCAATTTAAAAATAAAGGAAGCTGATGGGAATTGGAAAAGGAAGGAAAGAGTGAATATAGATTTAATGATGATATAAATGGGAAAACAAAGGTTTGCAATCATCAAATTTAATCAACACGGAAATGATGCCACCTTTCTAGAGAAAGTAGAGATGGAGGTACTGCAAAGAGAGTAACTTTTATCAGAAGTATTCTTTATTCATAAAATGTAGTTTTAATCAATACAGGGCATTGCATTGTCTTCATTCACTGGACCAACCATATCACCACCTTTGCTTCCAACTTTTACAAAATGACAATGTGTCCTCAATTTTTCAATGCCAAACTCTCTGTCGCTAATAGGTATGAGAGGTTATTGCATAAAGACCAACCCTCAGTGCCCAGTGGCTAGAGATCCATGTGCTGTGGTCTTTCTACATGATCCTCCAACATGTCTGGTGCGATCCAGATGCAACCCCAGTTCAAACAATTAGAGCAAGAGATAAACCTTGAAACAATAGACCAGCCAGTGTTACAATGTTGTGGGCGGCACATTAGTGCAGCTGGTGGAGCTTGTTGAGTTGAGTTGAGTTTGCATGTTCTCCCGGTGATAATAGACAATAGACAATAGGTGCAGGGAGTAGGCCATTCGGCCCTTCGAGCCAGCACCGCCATTCAATGTGATCATGGCTGATCATCCCCAATCAGTACCCCGTTCCTGCCTTCTCCCCATATCCCCTGACTCCGCTATTTTTAATAGCCCTATCTAGTTCTCTCTTGAAAGCATCCAGAGAACCTGTCTCCACCGCCCTCTGAGGCAGAGAATTCCACAGACTCACCACTTTCCGTGAGAAAAAGTGTTTCCTCGTCTCCGTTCTAAATGGCTTACTCCTTATTCTCAAACTGTGGCCCCTGGTTCTAGACTCCCCCAACATCAGGAACATGTTTCCTGCCTCAAGCGTGTCCAAACCCTTAACAATCTTATATGTTTCAATAAGATTCCCTCTCATCCTTCTAAACTCCAGAGTGTACAAGCCCAGCTGCTCCATTCTCTCAGAATATGACAGTCCCGCCATCCCGGGAATTAACCTTGTAAACCTATGCTGCACTCCCACAATAGCAAGAATGTCCTTACTCAAATTAGGGGACCTAAACTACACACAATACTCCAGGTGTGGTCTCACTAGGGCTCTGTACAACTGCAGGACCTCTTTCTATATTCCTATATTCTGCTCCTATATTCAATTCCTCTTGTTATAAAGCCCAAAACGCCATTCGCTTTCTTCACTGCCTGCTGTACCTGCATGCTTACTTTCATAGACTGATGTACAAGGACCCCCAGATCCCGTTGTACTTCCCCTTTTCCCAACTTGACGCCATTTAGATAGTAATCTGTGGTGAAGGTGTGGGTTTCCTTCGGATGCTCCGGTTTCTTCCCACATCCTAAAGGCATGCTCGTTTGTAGATTGGTCTGGTTCATTCAGAACTAAGTCTGAAGAAGGGCCTTGACCCGAAACATCACTTATCCATGTTCTACAGAGATGCTGCCTGACCGGCTGAGTTACTCGAGCACTGTATGTCCTTTTGTGTTTGTGGTTAATTGGTCTCTCTAAATCCCCCCTAATGTGTAGGGAGTGAATGCAAAAGTGGGATAACGTAGAACTAGTGAGAACAGGTGATCGATGAGCGGTGAGGACATGGTGGGCTCAAGGACCTGTTTTCATGTTGTATCTTTCAATCAATCAATAACGATGGCAGGCAAACATTTGGAGGCATTAAGATGAATCAAAAAATAAGTGAGGTTATTATGTTTAACCTAATGATTGAGTTATTTGATAAAGTGATAGAAATTTATTTCAGATGGTATGCTTAATGTGCATTTTCATGTCATTTCCTATTGTTTTAATTCCTCCCATTTCCTCCAAATCCAAGGCGTAGCTATGGGCATGCGCATGGGCCCCAGCTATGCCTGCCTCTTTGTTGGGTACGTCGAACAATCCTTGTTCGAGGTGTACCCTGGCCCTATCCCCAAACTCTACCTCCGCTACATTGACGACTGCATTGGTGCTACCTCCTACACCCATGCAGAACTCACCGACTTCATCCATTTCACCACAAACTTCCATCCGGCACTCAAATTCACCTGGACCATTTCCGACATCTCCCTACCGTTTCTAGACCTCACTATCTCCATCGCAGGTAACAGACTACTGACCGACATCAACTACAAACCCACTATCTCCCATGGCTATCTGGAGAACAGTATCTGGACTACACCCTGCTTCCTGTAAGGACTCTATCCCCTACACTCAATTCCTCCGTCTACGCTGCATCTGCACCCAGGATGAGGTGTTTCAAACCAGGGCATCGGAGATGTCCTCATTCTTTAGGGAACGTGGATTCCCCTCTTCGACTATAGATGAGGCTCTCACCAGGGTCTCCTCTATATCCCACAGCTCTGCTTTCACTCCCCATCCCCCCCACACATAACAAGAACAGAGTCCCCCTTGTCCTCACCTTCCACCCTACCAACCATCACATACAACAGATAATCCTCCAACATTTATGCCACCTCCAACGAGATCCCACCATTGGCCACATCTTCACATCTCCTCCCCTTTCGGCTTTCCGCAGAGACCGCTCCCTCCGTAACTCCCTCGTCTATTCGTCCCTTCCCACCCAAACCACCCCCTCCCCTGGCACTTTCCCTTGCAACCGCAGGAAATGCTACATTTGTCGCTTTACCTCCCCCCTCGACTCCATCCAACGACCCAAGTGAGGCAGGTGAGGCAGGGGTCACCTGCACCTTCTCCAACCTCATCTATTGCATTCGCTGTTCTAGGTGTCAGCTGCTCTACATCGGTGAGACCAAGCGTAGGCTTGGCGATCGCTTCGCCCAACACCTCCGCTCGGTCCGCATTAACCAACCTGATCTCCCGGTGACTCAGCACTTCAACTCCCCCTCCCAAATCCGACCTTTCTGTCCTGGGCCTCCTCCATGGCCAGAGTGAGTCCCACCACAAATTGGAGGAGCAGCACCTCATATTTCGCTTGGGTAGTTTACACCCCAGCGGTATGAACATTGACTTCTCCAATTTCAGGTAGTCCTTGCTTTCTCCCTCCTTCCCCTCCCCTTCCGAGCTCTCCCACAGCCTACTGTCTCTGCCTCTTCCTTTCTTCTTCCCGCACCCCCCTGCCCCCACATCAGTCTGAAGAAGGGTCTCGACCCGAAATGTCACCTATTCCTTCGCTCCACAGATGCTGCCTCACCCGCTGAGTTTCTCCAGCATTTTTGTCCACCTATTTTTGTAACATCTCAATAGCTAATTTTATCATATTTAGTGGCAAACGGAGCTGTTATGTAATAAAAGGAGGCAAATCACCACAGCTTTGCATGCAAACATAGGTAACTAAAAAGATGATATGTATTCCATGTGTGTTGGAACAGCTAAGGACAAAGCAACCTTCGACAAAATGCCTTTTGTGACCTGTCTAACTAATGCAGAGCAACAGTAGAGGATGTGGGATGTTAAACAACACAGTTATAAAAGTACATTATAACTGTGGGGATAACAGGCAAATTGTATAGTGTCCATCAGACCAAATCTTGAACACGGGTTTGATTGCCAACAATACAGAGACATACAGGGCAAGTGTGGGGAAGACTGATGTTCAGTGGTTTCCATTAAATTATATACTTGTACATTTGGAGCACAACTTTTAAATATTCAAGCCACGGAATTGGTTTCCATTTACGTAAAGAATTATATAAATGTATTAGGTTAAAATGCAGTGTCTCCTTGCAAATAATGAAATGTCTTGGAGCCACATTAAGTCCTGATTTTGGGTGTTATCTGCGTGGAGTTTGCATTAACTCCCTGTGACTGCAAGGGTTTCCTCCAAATGCTCTGGTTTCCTCCTACACCCCACTTCCGACTTGCAGACTTGTAGGTTAATTGGCCTCAGTAAAATTGCCACTAGTGTGTAGGGAATAAATGAGAAAGTGGAATGACAAGAACTAGTGTGAACAGGTGATCGATGGTTGAGTGAATAAGAAATGCCTTTTGATTGATAGGGAAAAGATGATTGAACTTTTTAGAGGAGAATTAAGGTGGAAATGGACCTGTGAATCAAGAACATGTTTACTCTGGATTTAGAATTGTGCAGCGTAAGGTTACACTAAGCTTCGTGACCCACTGCAGTATCTACATATGTGTACAAAATGATAGGGAGGGCAATGGGATGCAAGCAGAAGCCTCCTCGTGGCGCATCCTGGGCAATGCTGATGACAGAAACTGTACCACAGTGACGGACTGAAGTAGCCAATTCTGCAACCACCGACCGTCAACCATCACTGACGTAATATAGAAGATGGCCGGACACGAGGAAGAAGAAGGGAGGGCAATAGCGGTGAGGGTAGTTGTAGGGAGGACCGAAAGGTCTGTTCCATGCTGTGTTGCTCAATTCAATCCAAAATTATCCTCCAATTACCATCAGCATCATCGTTGAAAACATCAATCGGCATGGTGCTTTACAATGCTATGTACGACAGTGATCGCAACGTCTACCGAAGAATTGTCCTCCAAGCTTCTTTATAATATTCCAACTTTGAGGTATCAAAGCACTGCAGAAGAAGGTAGCCAAAAATGCCGGAGAAACTCAACGGGTGAGGCAGCATCTATGGAGCAAAGGAAATAGGCAACGTTTCGGGTCGAAACCCTTCTTCAGGCAGAAGAAATCAGGTTCTAGCCATCGTCAAGGTAATTAGTTTATTGATCTACACAATAAGGTATGATTTCTCAGTTTGGTTTTAGAATGTGAATGCTGTGGTGGATGTTATTGTTGCAATGCAACCTCTCAGTCACAACAATAGTCAATGACAGGGGGAAGGAAAGCAATAGAACTATTGCTGATTGATAAGTTGTTAAGAGTCTACAGATATCTTCATGACAGCTCAGGGTAAGAGTGACTGGGTTGCAGTTTCTGTCCCTATTTTTCCACCTCCATCTCCCACATCTGGTTGTAATATGTTTCTCTGTAAATAGCAAAGAACTGTTCCATACAGACAGCAAGGTTGTGTAGCATGCGGCAGACCTTATCTACTGGTTTGTTTATAAACCTTCAGTCACATTGGGCCCTGTGGACTTAGGAAACAATAGAGAGCATTATGTGTAGGGAGGAACTGCAGATGCTGGTTTAAACCGAAGATATAGACACAAAATGCTGGAGTAACTCAGCAGGTCAGACAGCATCTCTGGATAGAAGGAATGGGTGACGTTTTGGGTCGTGACCCTTCTTCAGACTGGGTGAGGGGAGAGGGAGATACAGAGATAAGGAAATGTAAGGTGTGAAAATGAGACAAAGGGGATGGCAATCAAGGAAAATGTGGAATAGATCATTGGTAGCTAGAAGGTAACAACAAAGCAAAGAGATAAATTGTAAACAAGGACAGTCAGACTAGGGAAGGGGGGAAGGGTGGAGGAAAGGCAAAGGTTACTTGAAGTTAGATTCATACAGCTGGGGTGTAAGCTGCCCAAGCGATATATGAGGTGTCATTCCTCCAATTTGTGTGGGGCTTCACTCTGACAATGGAGGCCTAGAACAGGAAGGTCAGTGTGGGAATGCGAGGGGGAGTTAAAAGTGTTTAGCAACCGGGATATCAGGTAGGTTTATTTAGCAAATGATAGCAGCAGATAGAAGAGATTGGACAGCAATCAACCTGCAAGTAGAAGATGATCCTTTTAGTGATGAGTGTTCAGCTGTGCATTCAGATGATGGTGAGCAGGCGATGTAGTATTGATGTCAAATCAGCATTACCTGCAACCTTACATCTTTAACTGCATGCATTTACACAATAGTTATTATGCACACCAACTCTGTCACTAAATGTGTGCAGCAGGTGATATTGTGGTGCTCAAAGAGGATTTATAGGGCCGACAAAATACAGGCCCTAAATTCCAATTTGAGGATTGATTTAAAATCAAGAGATGGGTAAAAATTATTTGGTAAGAGATTTGGTATTTGGTTGTTCCAAGGTACTTCTCAGATGTGCGAGAGAAATGGCTGATGAGGAAAAGAGTAGAAGCAGGGAACTGTAAATGATGGTTTACACAAAGGAGGCTAAGTGTTGGAGCAACTCAGTGGGTCTGGCAGCCTCGATAGAGAACATGGATTGGTGACATTTCAAGTTAGGTTCCTTCTTCAGACTGATTGTCAGTCTGAGGAGGAGAAAGAGATTGGGTGGATTGACTAAAAGGGTAACCAAAGACTTCTCTTTTAAAAGGGAGTCTTAAAGGAGAGCAAGGTGATATTTGGGATCAGACATGTAGGGAGTGGACAGAGATAAGAGAGTGAAGGTGGAGAAGAATATGAAAATGTAAACATTTGTAAATTCCCTTAAATCTTTCCCTTTGGGAACTATTGAATAGGGCGGCACTGTGGTGCAGCGGTAGAGTTGTTGCCTTACTGCGCCAGAGACCTGGGTTCGATCCTGACTACAGGTGCTGTCCGTATGGAGTTTGCATGTTCTCCCTGTGACCTGCATAGGTTTTCCCTGGGTACTCCGGTTTCCTCCCATGCTCCAAAGACGTACAGCTTTGCAGGTTAACTGGCTCTGGAAAAATTGTAAATTGTCCCTACTGTGTAGGATAGTGCTAGCTTACAGGGTGATAGCTTTTCGGCAGATTCTCGGTGGGCCGAAGGGCCTGTTTCCATGCTGTATGTCTAAACTCTATTGAACACAACTAATGTTATTTTCCAAGAGGCTATTTAGCTTTACATCATTAAAGTAGCTTCAATCAACAATGTAGTAAGCTCAACATCACAGAATAAAAATATAATAATTGAGTTACTATGAATTAAATTTGAATGATGTCATTTGATTCTAACTTGGCTGTGATATTGAAATGTAGCAAAAAGCGACCTACTGGTTTACTGATATCGATTTATTTTTCACTCTCAATTAGTTACTTTGCGTTCCATTGAATGTAAAAAAATTTATTACATATTCTTTATATAATGTACATGTTAAAGTCTTAGCAATACAAAACTGTCACGTAAAAAATTACAGTATACAAAGAGCAATACCAGTGTACCCTTGTAATGTAAACAAATATATATTGTGACAATTGTGTACACTGTATAGAAAAAGATGCATTCACCAGGCACCTGTCAATAGCCATAAAAAGTCTTTTGGCACACACCTGTCAATAGTCAGGCGTTTATCTAAGCCCTGCATTGTAGCATGCGACAACTGCCTGCCATTAGTCACACTCCCACTGAAAAGCAGTTGTTAAGGTTCATATTAACAGGTGCTTCAGGACACAGCTTGCCCGTAAACAGGAATTTTGTTTCGAATATCAAGCCATGTCTGTTAAACCTATTGCACAAATCTTTACACATTGCAGGGCTTCATTGTTCCACTGAGAACATTTTATGTCAGCAGCCCAAGTTTACCATTTTATTGCATAGTTACACCAATAAAAACAGTCTCTCTTGTTTGGTGGTTTGAACTGAATCAAATACTGAATGAAATGTTCTGGAGATACATCAAGGTCTCCCTGAAAGAGCCGGCCCTGTTCTGTCCTCCCTCTCAAAAAAGTGGTAGCTATTGAGTTACAAAACTGGAATGTTAACATTTATGCTCCAATCATAATAAATAAAAATTAAAAAAAATAAAAATCAGCATTAAGCCAACAGAAAAAAAGATTCAGTCTGTAACCAATGAGTTGAGATGCACACGGCGGTTGTTGCTTCGGATAATCGTTCCGTCTCAACGAGCTGCACAGCATCCTGTTTCTTCATGTTTGTGAAGAAGAGACATTCTGGAGAAAGTCTTGGAGCAATTTTTACACTGGTACTTTTTCACATCTGAATGAGTCTGCAGATGGGCTCTGAGGTTGGATCGATCTGCAAATGCTCTGTTGCAATGAGGGCAGGAAAAGGGCTT
>JAXLNO010001341.1:296581-344596 GCA_038087875.1 Malacoraja senta
ACTCATGACTGCGTAGTCGGGCATAGTGCGAGCTCCATCATCAAGTTCGTTGACGACACCACTGTTGTGGGACGCATCACTGATGGTGACGAGTCAGAGTATATATGTGAGATCGACCGACTGACCAAATGATGCCAGCACAATAACCTGGCCCTCAACACCAGCAAAACCAAGGAACTGATTGTGTACTTTGGAAGGGGTAGGATGGGGACCCACAGTCCCATTTATATCAACGGTGTCAATGGTGGAGAGGGTCAAGAGCTTCAAATTCCTGGGCATGCATATTTCTGAAGATCTCTCCTGGTCCGAGAACACTGATGCAATTATTAAGAAAGCACATCAGCGACTATACTTCCTGAGAAGATTACGGAGAGTCGGTATGTCAAGGAGGACTCTCTCTAATTTCTACAGGTGCACAGAAGACAGCATGCTTCATGGCTTGTTTCGGCAACTTGAGCGCCCAGGAGCAGAAAAGACGACAAAAAGTTGTAAACACTGCCCAGTCCATCATTGGCTCTGACCATCGAGGGGATCTATTGCAGTCGCTGCCTCAAAAAGGCTGGCATCATTATCAAGGACCCACACCATCCTGGCCACACACTCATCTCCCCGCTACCTTCAGGTAGAAGGTACAGGAGCCTGAAGACTGCAACGTCCAGGTTCAGAAATAGCTCTTCCCCACAGCCATCAGGCTATTAAACTCAACTGAAACAAATCTCTGAATACTAATAGACCATTATCTGTTTATTTGCACTTTATGTGCTTATTTATTGATGTGTGTATATATTTATATAATGGTGTATGGACTCACTGATTTGATATGTTCTGTATTCGTGCCTACTATATTCCGTTGTGCTGATGCAAAGCAAGAATTTCATTGTCCTATCTGGGACACATGACAATAAACTCTCTTGACTTGACTTGACTACTGTCCCACACACTAGTGACAATTTACAATTTTACAGAAGCCAATTAACACACAAACCTGTACATCTTTGGAGTGTGGGAGAAAACCGAAGCACCCGGAGAAAACCCACGCAGTCCCTGTGATGGTGCGGAAGTCGCGAGGAGGTCGAGATTGGAAATCTTATCCGGCTTAGGTGCCACATTTTCAGGAGGACTTTTGGGGGGGGGGGGGTTTCATGTCTGCTCTTATGATTTTGTCCGGATTACAAGAGACTATTAGTTGCCGGAAAATCGGTGATGGACCTGTACTTAAAAAGAGTATTTGAGAAAATTGTTGTAGATTAATTCAAGGAAACATTAGATTATCACTCGAGGAAGCGGAGAATAAAGGATTTTGCTGACAGACGCAAGATGTGCACAGGAGGAAGGAAGTGCGATGTATAAATATACCAGCAGGCTTTGTTTGGGTGACCGGTAGTTATCAGTTTATTCCTATGACAGTGTTCAGTACAAGAAGATTGAACCACAAATTCTTGTCACTTATAGAGGCTGAGATTGCCCCAGAGATGGACTATTTCCTCTTTTATAGTAATTCCGATGAAATCATGGGAAAGGGAAACTTCCATACATATAAACGGGATGAATATCATTTCATTAGCAGTAAAGAAGCCAGATCATTACGCACCTGAAATCCAACTAATATTTTATTCATCTTTTCAAAAGCTATTTCAAGCTGTCCATTAATACAAATTACAAGGAAGTATAATTGGAATTTAATCAAAAGTAAATATACCCATTACCAAACATCAAGATTAAAGTGCTGTAATAACCTTCAGATAGATATTTTTTTCATAATATAACCATAGTATGTTAATTTTATGATGCTTTTTTCCCCTTATCGGTGTATATGTAACTAAACAATTGTCAAAAGTGCACAGGATAGATTTAAGCACATATAAAACCTCTACAGTAGCAGTATTCAGACAATGAACTTCAGCTGTTGATTTTATGTGAGAAAAAAATTGATATCCTAATATCTCATATCTTGGAGTGAAAGTTCAATGGCTTCCTGAAGCATTTCATCTTCATCCACATTATAATCCTATAAAAGAAAGTGTATATTTATTTACAATAATTTGCTTAACAACTCGGATATTAGAGCATGTTGATTGAGAGCTACAGATCACACAGCGAAAGCTGTGTGTTTCAACTTGAGGCATTTGTGGAATGAGAGGTTACAAGCACAGATCCAGCATGTGCATTGTGGTTTATCTAAAGTAAGTCAGAAATCCAAACCCAATTAAAGAAGTAACTTAAAAAATAAACTTACATTTAACAATGCCATTCATAAGCAGACCAAGTAGTTTATGCCCGATAATTAATTGCAGGTACTATCGCAACATGTAAAAAACATTTACACAGGTATATGGATAGGTTTGGGTTAGAGGGTTATGGTCCAAATGTGGGCAGGTGGGACTAGAGTAGATGGGGCATGTTGGTTGGCGTGGGCAAGTTGAGCCGAAGGGCCTGTTTCCATGCTGTATGGCTATGTCTCTCTCTAATTACTTCTCAATTGTAATTATGACTTTGGAAGGAATACAGAGAACAATCTACGTAAAACAAGATAACTGGATCAGATTTAGGCTACTGATTAAGGGGTAAATGCTGGCAGAATATCAATGTCTAAGCTACCTTAATGGTGAATGGCATCTTGAATGTGTATTGAAGAGGCAGGCAGAATCTCGGTTTAAAATTTCATCAGAAAGATGGCATTCTGGAGTGTCGCACCCCATAACTGTAAAGAAGCACAGCTTGTAGTGAGCAGAGGAGTGGGGTTGTGGAAAAATAAAACTCCACAACTACTCCACTCAAGGGAACAGCCTGAAATTTCCTAGAGGAACTTCCATGCCTCCAGCCTCAAATGCACATTGGAACTTTCTTGAGTAGAAACCTGGTAGCATGGGTTTCAAATGAAAAACAGGCCTAGCTTACGAGAAATAGATTACTAGCAACCTCAGTACAAGGAACGTCACAAATACGTCCTCTGATCTCAAGGATCAACACTTCCCTGCCTTCTTTCCAGCCACCAATCTTCCAGTGGAGTTTACAGTTTCTCCAATATGTCCAACTTCCCAGATGCACCCGGAACAGTTTGAGGGAACTTCATATCTACGACATTTCACCAGGGTTGGAGGCTGAGGTTCATGTAGATGTGGTCTTCTGTAAGAGGGCTTTTTCTATTCTATTATTCATTTTATGTGCACTCTAACTTCATGAAAATAGAAAGTACGTACCACAAAAGTATCATATGAAAATCTATGACGAATTTTCAAATGTTGTATCAAGTCTGCACTTCTGAAGCTTGAGTCACCCCATGGCATGGAGGAGCAGATTGGGCAAACCTGGTGAGAAGAAACAGAGTGCAATGGTAACTTCAAAAAACAAAAGCACAGGAGCTGGATGCAAACATATTTGAATAACACCTCATCAAAAATTGTTCAATTGTCCTTCAAAAGGTTCAATGCAAAAATGTGCATCATACAAAATATCAGGTTCAATACACTTAACAGCAGTTTCCTGCAAAATTAGATATACACAGAGATACGTACTCTGCTGGAATATTGGCAGGTGATCAGCAACAGATGACCAAGGAAGGGTGAAGCCCATAATGGCCCTTTGTGGAGTCCAGGTTAAAATGTGATCATAGAGCTGGAGCGCAGTAGGAGTCACAGAGGGGGATCAGTGAGAGAGGACCCCGCAGAACTCCTCGACAATGGGCCATTATGGGCTCCACCCTTCCATGGTCAACTGCACACTATACACAGGTTGTGTTATCACCAATGCCTCTTGTTCAACAAACCCTCCTCCTGTATTCAATTCTTCACCCTTTAAGGCCAGCGAGAGTACATCCAGTAGAGGTGGGTTGTAGAAGTTTCATAGCGCAATCGACCACGTCGCTATTTGGAGAGCTAGGCATTCTCAGACAGAGTTTGCATCAGGCCGTAAAGGAGATTGCAGAGGCAGCAGAGCAAGGCAGTAGGTGGATTTGGTAGAGAAGAAGCAGTATCAGTTGGGGGCAGAAAGGAAATGTATAACAAGTGGCATCTGTATATCTTTGTAAGTGTATCCTGTGTAAGTGTATCCCAGTTTTATGTGAGGTTGATATTTGTTGTACTAATCTGTTTAATGATGGGTTAGGATAAGTGGAAGACAGGATGTGAGTGTTTAGCATTTGTTTGAGTGAATTAATCATCTGTAGTTTCCTTTATTTAGTAGATACTGGTAGCATAGGTGTTGAGAGCAGGTATTGAGGGGGATGGTTATGGGTCGCCAGAACTAACTGTCGAGCCTTCCCGAGGCGTCATGGGCCAAACTCAATGAAACATCAGTGAAGGGAGGTGCCCACTTGACGACTCCAATGATATTCTTGCATGTACACGATCAGTTTTTTATGTGCTTGTTAACATGCTGATTAGTACATATGGAGTTTGTTATTGCCCATAGCACAAGTTTGTATAATCAGTTGAAATAGTACTTTGGCTTTGGGCTTGGTTTTCTTAGTTGAGCGCCTATCCTGGTGTTTGTAGCACAAGTACTTTGTGCTTTATTTGTAATATATTGTTCTGTGTCTGATTCCCACTCACTCAACATGTCCAAATTATACTGGAACATATTGACTTCTTCCTCACAGCTCACACTCCTACTGACATGAGCAAATTTATAAATATTAAATTTAATTTCCCCACCGATACCATTAATATAGTGTTACAAAGTGGGTCCATTCCCTGCCATTTCTGGTACTCTACTGGTCACTGGCTTCCTTTCAAAAAAGAACATGTTTATTCCTGCATGTTTCACTTTAGTCAACTAGTTCTCTATCCACGTCAATAAATTATCCCCAGTCCCATGTTTAGTTTAGTTTAGAGATAGTGTGGAAACAGGCCCTTCAGCCCATTGAGTCTGTGCTGACCAGTAACCCCGTACACTAGCACTATCCTACACGCTAGGTACAATTCACAATTTTTTATTTATTTCCGAACCAATTAACCGACAAACCTGTACGTCTTTGGAGTGTGGGAGGAAACCGAAGCTCCCGGAGAAAACCCACAGGGTCAGAGAGAATGTACAAATTCCATACAGACAGTATCCTTAGACAGGATCGAACCTGGGTCTCAGGTGCTGTAAGCCAGCAACTCTACCATCGTGCCACTGTGCCACTTCAACTTAGCATGTTTCAACTTAGCATGTTAATGTCTTATGTGGGGCCTCATTGAAAGCCTCTGAAAGTCCGAATACACCACGTCTGCTGGTTCTTCCCAATCTCTCCACCAGTTATACCCTCAAAGTATTCCAGTAAATTTGTAAAGCACAGTTTCATGCTGACACTGACTGATCCTGTTACTGTTTTCTGATTGCTCTGTTGTTGCATCTTTAATAATAGTCTTGGACAGTTTTCCCACAACTGATGTTAGGATAACTGATATATTTTCCCTCCTATATGAAATAATGGGGTCCATTAGTTACCCCCCATTCAGTAAAATCAGATCCAGAGAACACTGGAAAAGGTCCAACACTTCTTCCACTGTCTTGGCCAAATACTTAAGTCTTCTGAGATGAAACTATTGGGACCTTAGGATTTCTCAGCCTTTAATTCCACATATAACACCATTTCCTTATTAATTTTGATTCTCTTCAGTTTCTCGCTCTCACTAGACTCTGGGCTCCCCAACATCTTAGGGAGGTTATTTGTATGCTCCTTTGTGAAGACAAAAGTATTTGTGTAACGGGTCTGTCATTCATTGTTCCCCATTGGAAATTTACCTGTTTTTGCCGTCACTCAATGCTCATCCTATTTTCTCCCCCTTAATCAGTCCCTTTACTGAGTCCTGAACTGTTCCTAGTCCTCAGGTTTACCATCTGTTAAGTGAAAGGGAGTTAGGATATAGCACAATTTAGCCTTAAGGGACTAACGCTAATTTCGAACAGATTACATCATGTGAATTCACATAGTAAAACAGTGCAGTAATCTGCCATTCACCCGGTTCTCTGCCAACATTTCGAGAGGGCTAGCTCATTAATGTGAACCCCTTGGTCTATCATCATACCTTGGGATCTTTACTCTCAGACACTAAGCTAATCCATTTTGAAATTTGACGTTGAGTTTATTCCCATCACGCTTTCACGTGCGCAGTTTTGATCATAACAACCTGTTGGGCAATCTCTTTCTTTCTCCCCTTTAGTTTATCTTTTGTTTTTTAGCTGATTCAATGAATTTTGTGTTTTCCAGTATCCCCAGAAATATTTGCCCCTTCTTTATTCTTTTAAAACCAAAGATTTTGATGGAATGCATTCATTTTTTTGCTCATCTTTTTCTGCTTTAAGGAAAACAATCCCGGTTACTCAGATTTATTTTTTCACATAACTGAAATTTCTTAGACCCTGGCATCAGTCCAGTAGGTTTCCTCTCCAATCTCTCTCAGGACTTGTTATTCGTCCAAGAGCAAAAATTGCACAGAGTACTCCAGCTGGGTCCAAACTGGTATTTTGTTACAGTTTTTCATGATTTCCATGCTTTATGTAAAAGAGAAACCCTCGAAAAATTATTGATTCCATACGCCTTTTAAATAACCTCTGCAATAAAATACATGGATATGTATATGTATCGAAAGGAACTGCAGATGCTGGTTTATACCAAAGATAGACACAAAGTGCTGGAGTAACTCAGCGGGTCAGGCAGCATCTCTGGAGAAAAAGGATGGGTGACGTTTGGGGTCGGAACCTTTCTTCAGACTGAAAGTAGAGGGGAAGGAACTATAGGTCAGAAAAGGCCAGATGACTAAGGAAGGGCCATTGTTGGCTGGGGTAGGGAGAGGGATGGCAGGGATTACTTGAAATTATAAAAAACAAACGATCACGCTGCTGGGTTGAAGGCTGCCCAAGCGCATATATCCCCAGGTTTCCATAATCCTCAAAACCCGAAGAAATTGTATCATAGAACAAAGAACAATACAATACTGGAACAGGCCCTTTGGCCTACAATGTCTGTGCTGAACATGATGCTAAAACCAACTCTTATCTGTGTGCACATAATCCACAAGCCTCTATTTCCTGCATATCCAAGTGCGTATCGAAAATGCCACTATTGTATCTGCCTCCACCATCACCCCCAGCAGCAAGCTCCATGCTTCACCATGATCCGTATAAAAATGCTCTGTAGTCAAGATATTCACCATGCTTCGTATACAAAACTTGCCCCGCAAATGTCCTTTAAACTTTGCCCCTTTCACCTTAAAGCTATGCCCTCCAGTATTTAATATTTCCATCCTGGGAAAAAGGTTCTGACTGTCGACCTCATCAACACCTCTCACAATTTAATACTTATCAGGTCTCTCTGAACCCTCTGGCAATCCTGAAAAAACAATCCAAGTCTGTCCACATTTGGATTGAGTGAAATTCAGCATTAAAAAATTGCATGAAATAGATTACATCTCCTCTTATGGTCCCAGTGGAAAAATGTACTTGGTGATAATGGATCGAATAAAAATACATAATAATATGCTCTATCTTCAGCTGGCAGTTCAAGAACAGGAAACATATTCTTAAGCAAAAGGACACAAAGCGCTGGAGTAACTCAACAGGTCAGGCAGCATCTCTGGAGAACATGGATAGATGATGTTTCGGGTATTCGTAACTCTAAAGGATTCTGAGTGAAATGATTGTCAGCTGACAAAAAAGTCCCCAACATTAACTGAATCAATTAGAATTTAACATTAATTCAATTTTACAATTTGAACTCAATTAACAATGACTAAATAAGCACATACTTTATCATATCACTGTGACTTGGGGGACAAATATATCACCACAAATTGCAGCACACTGCAAGCTAAGGATATTTTCATGTAAAATTTAAGCATGACAATTAAACTATATGATCTGCAATATATTGGTGTTTTGGGGAAGAGGAATGGTATCCCAATAAAGTATTTGTCCGAACTTACTCAACACTGGTATCTTTGTTGAATCTTACCTTTTTTGCGTATTCTCCAGAATGGCTTGAAATACAATGCTCAACCAAGCCATCTTGGTCCAAGTTTTTTGAGTTGCAGAATGGGCAAGTAAAAGTAAAACGATTGGGCATGCTACAAAAAAAAGACAAAATATAACATTTGTTTTAATTTTAAGGGAATGTATCTAATTCTAGAATAATATTTTGTAAAATCATTTGGAAGAATAGTGGCGTAATGCACCTGAACTAACTTCAGGGGTGGCATTGTGGTGGAGTTGCTGCCTTACAGAGCTAGAGACCCAGGTTCGATCCTGACTACGGATGCTGTCTGTACAGAGTTTATACGTTGGCCCTGTGACCGCATGGGTTTTCTCCGGGTGCTCCGGTTTACTCCCACTCCAAAGATGTACAAGTTTGTAGATTAATTGGCTTGGGTAAAAATTGTAAATTGTCCCTAGTATGTAGCATAGTGTTAGTGTACGGGGTGATCGCAGGTCGACGTGGACTTGGCGGGCCGAAGGGCCAGTTTCAGTGCTGTATCTCTGAAGTCTAAAGAAAAAGGGTGGTTTTCATTTGCAGTTTGTCCAGCATTCAGTGACACTAAGTGAGGTAGTAATTGGGATGCTACAAATTTTCATGGAGTGTAGGGTGGGTCAGGCAGTGATGTAATCGCCCTATGTTATTTAACAATTACTGACTGATCCCTGCTGCAAAGTAGTGTCTGAAGAAGGGTTTCGGCCCGAAACATAGAAAATAGGTGCAGGAGTAGGCCATTCGGCCCTTCGAGCCTGCACCGCCATTCAATATGATCATGGCTGATCATCCAACTCAGTATCCTGTACCTGCCTTCTCTCCATACCACCTGATCCCTTTAGCCACAAGGGCCACATCTAACTCCCTCTTAAATATAGCCAATGAACTGGCCTTCCTTCTGTGGCAGAGAATTCCACAGATTCACCACTCTGTGTAAAAAATGATTTTCTCATCTCGGTCCTAAAAGACTTCCTCCTTATCCTTAAACTGTGACCCCTTGTTCTGGACTTCCCCAACATCGGGAATAATCTCCCTGCAGCTAGCCTGTCCAACCCCTTAAGAATTTTGTAAGTTTCTATAAGATCCCCCCTCAATCTTCTAAATTCTAGCAAGTACAAGCCGAGTCTATCCAGTCTTTCTTCATATGAAAGTCCTGCCATCCCAGGAATCAGTCTGGTGAAACTTCTCTGTACTCCCTCTATGGCAAGAATGTCTTTCCTCAGATTAGGAGACCAAAACTGTAGGCAATACTCCAGGTGTGGTCTCAGCAAGATCCTGTACAACTGCAGTAGAACCCTGCTCTTATACTCAAATCCTTTTGCTATGAATGCTAACATACCATTCGCTTTCTTCACTGCCTGCTGCACCTGCATGCCTACTTTCAATGACTGGTGTACCATGACACCCAGGTCTCGTTGCATCTCCCCTTTTCCTAATCGGCTACCATTCAGATAATAGTCTACTTTCCTGTTTTTGTCTATTTCCTTCGCTCCATAGATGCTGCAGCATCCACTGAGTTTCTCCAGCATTTTTGTGTACCTGCTGCAAAGTATATTCCTGGAATTCAAATAAAAACAAAATGGACGGACTTGGCTCCAATTCAACTCTGCCTAGTCTTTGGTTATTATAAACATATTTCTGAATTTTAACTAATTCCTCATGTGCTCTATGCATTTAATAAAATCTTAGTTTTTTGCCATGGCATCATCTCCAGTTCAATTCAATCGTAATTTGTGTTTCACAACAATGCTCCATCCTCAACAACCCTGTGTGGCCCAAACATTACCAATGTTCATGTGGGCTACACAATGCAACTTATATGAAAAACCTTTGCTTAAAGTAAAGGTTACTTGTTATAGTGATAGAGGTCTGCGATGTTTGTTTCCTATATGCATCTGACACAATAGTGCATGGAGGTACCAGTTATGTGCAGCGGCATTCCATGCAGGCTTGGATGGAACTTCCATGCTTTCTAAAGATAGACACAACATGCTGGTGTAACTCCGTTGGACAGGCAGCATCCCTGGAGAGAAGGAATGGGTGACGTTTCGGGTCGAGACCCTTCTTCAGACCATGCTTTCTACCTTGCCTGGAGCCTACAGTAGATGCAGGCCACTTATAAAGTTCATGATTTCATAACAAGCGAGACCTGATTTGATTAAAGGGAAGTTGCCTGTGTATGTATGTACCTGCCCTGTAAATTGTTATGGAACCTATTTTGGGTAGGTGTTATTTAAATTACATATTGAGTACAAACGTTGGGCCATAATGCTACAGTTGTGCAGGTTGTTGGTGAGACAACACTTGGAATAACATGCATAGTTCGGGTTGCCCAGCTATAGAAAGGATCTCATTAAGTTGGAAAGGGTGCAGAAGAGATTCACCAGGGTGTTACCAGGACTTGCGGGCTTGAATTAAAGGGAGAGGCTGGAACCTTTTTTTTCTTTGGAGCGCAGGAGGGGTGACCTTACTGAAGAATGCAAAATAATCAGGGGCAATGAAAACGTGAACATTCAGTCTTTTACAACTGGGTAGAGGACTCGTAACTAGAGAGGATAGATAGGCTGCAGGTTAGAGGGGAGAGATTTAAGATGGATCCTGGGGGCCACGTTTTCAAGATATGGGGAGAAGGTAAGAACAGGGTACTGATTGGGGATGATCAGCCATGATCATATTGAATGGCGGTGCTGGCTCGAAGGGCCGAATGGCCTACTCCTGCACCTATTTCTATTGTCACTCAGAGGGTAATTTGTATCTAGATCACACTGCCAGAGGAAGCAGATACAATTCTGAATTTCAGAAGGATAAGAAAGGTTTAGAGTGATATGGGCCAAATGCAGGTAAATGGGACTAGCCCTAAAATGGTCAGCAAGGACAAAATGGGCTGAAATCCTAAGGCCATAGTATAGAATTAACTGCAAATTCATTAAAAAGTGCAAGGACAATTACCGCGTTAGAGAGGCAGATCTAGATTTTGGGGCCACTGGGGAAATAAACAGGTAGCAAATGTAAAATTCAGTCTGATAAGGACTGCATTAAAATATGACTTCTGAAATAGCAAAACAGGATCTAAGAATAACTAAATTATAGTTTAATAATTGTGACACAAGGATAAAGACATAATACTTAAATAAAACCGACCTAAGGCTGGGATGCTGATCCTTCATTGAAGCTTTCACTCCCTCAGAGATAAACTCTTGATATTTTGGACATGTTGCATTATGGGTCCGTAGCTTATTCATATAAACCTGAAACAATTTGGAAAATTATAATATTAATAATTGAAAAACAATTACAGTTAAACACCTGGTCTCAGCAAAATTCATGTAAGATTTTATTACTTTCATGCTGATGTATCCTGCTGCTTAAGCATTTTGGTTCCATACCTTTCACTATTTGCAAAGCTAAATTGCAAACTTACAATAAATGGAAATTTAGAGCAAATACAAGCACAATTATCACTGTTGTGCAACCATTTTACCGGCTACACTGGAGTTTGAGATACCCTTCACCTGATTTAAGCTGATCTGCATTTCTGCAAACAGGCTTGACGCTTGGGATGATGAAGCTAGTATCCAGAAACTGCAACTATGAGGTTTGCTAACCCTTTTAAAAAGACACCAACCTTGCTTTTTTAATCTGCTAGCTCCAGAGGTTGTTGCCAACCCCTCTGAGATACAATGATTGGAAGGGTTCAGATACATGTGTTATGGGCTGCTCTGCACAAAATAAATCCCTGTAAAATCAAGCTCTTTGTTAATTCTGCTCCGGCTTTAAGCTGAGAAAGAAAGTATATCCTGGATTCAAAATAGATAATAATCATCTTGTAATCCACTCAAATACAGATTTACTTCATAACAGTTACATACAAAGGTCAATAAAGTGCACTAGAACCATCAAATCATTCATGTATTTCTCTTTATACCCTCCATGCAGTCACCACTGACCTGCGTTCCACAACCATTGCAGCTTGTAGGAGTTATTTCTAATTTTCTCTCAATTTCCAAAGCTCTCGTTACACCCTTCAGAGGAAAGCGACATACAGCACAAATTGGCTTTTTTGGCTTCTGTAGTGCAAACAAGCAGCTACTGCAAAATCTAGTCAAAACAAGTTGAAATTGTATTTCAGTTTAAAAGTTGATGCAAGATTATATCAGTTCTTCAATAATGGCACCAAGAATTATTAAAAAATAGAAAAAACAGAAGAAATATAAGTTAAACTAGACTAAGTGGGACCCGTTGGGTCCCAGCTTCACACGGGAGGGCTAGTCCCCCCAATATTGCACCTCTCCACCAATTCCAAGATTGTTGGCCAGTGTGGGGGGGGGGGGGGGTTCTGGTACTAGTATGGGTGTTGTGGGCCAAAGGGACTGGTTTCCAGAGGGTTAGTATGGACATTGTGGGCCGAATGGATTCTTGGGCTGGCAGCTCAGTCACTCAGGCCTGGCAGGCTGGCAGCTCAGAAACCGCCAGAAATTCTGCCGAAAACAGGTGAAAGACTGTGAGAGAGAAGGGGAGAGCGTGGACAATCAATTTTAGACATTTTCATCTTTTATTACAGTTGCAAAAGGCACACATTTCAATAGCCACACATTTGCAATAGGCACAGTTTAAAAACACATAAAGGGCACTCACAGGTCAGTATTCTCAGTGTTCTGTAGATTTCCAGCTCAGACTGGAGTTGTGACCCTCTCCCTCCCCCATCTTGCAGAGATTGAGCCACGCCCTCACGTCCGGGTATTATAGCCCCTCCCCCTTCCACAGGAAGGGGCGTGGCCTTTGTGGCGTGATTGACAGGAGAGAGAATCTCAACATTTTTTAAACATTAATAAGTCTTTTATTTTTCATCGATGGGATAAATCCTCTGGCTCTGACCGCTGGAGGGGGACTCTGAGTAAGGTGGCCAAAAGTCACAGCCATAAGTGGTCGTGTTTTTTCTAAAATCAATATACAGTGCAAACAGGAAGTGGTCAAGTTTAGACTTTTAATTATATAGATGTCTTTGTTTTAATAGTTACTAGACCAAGGGAGGCCCGTTGGGTCCCGTCCCCTCAACTCGCGGTTGTGGGGGGGAGAAGGGGCGGTCTGCGACGTCACACACACTAACCACCCCCCTCCCACACACACTAACTAACCACCCCCCTCCGACACACACTAACCACCCCCAACACACACACACTAACCACCCCCTTGATATTATATTAATATTATTCATTGGCTCCTTTTACCCCATCCCCGCCCGATCTCGAGATGCAGAGAGATTGGGGCAGAGAAAGAGAGAGAGGGAGGAGGGAGAGGGGGTGGAGACGGGGGGATGGAGAGGAGAGGGGAAGAGGGGGGAGGAGAGGGGGAGATGGAGAGGGGGAGATAGAGAGGGGGAGAGGAGACAGGGGACGAGAGGGGGATAAGAGGGGAGGGGGGAGAGAGAGAAGGGGGATAGAGGGGGAGGGGAGGGGGGAAGGGCGATAGAGGGGGAAGGGGAGGGAGGAGGGGGGAAGGGGGGGTGGAGGGGTAGGGGTGGAAGTGGGAGAGGGGGGGGAGGGTGGAGGAGGGGGAGGGAGAGAGGGGGGAGGAGAGGGATGGGGAGAGACAGGGGGGAGGAGAGGGATGGGGAGAGGGGGAGAGACAGGGGGGAAGGGGGGTGTGGGGGAGAGGAAGGGGGAGAGGAGGGAGAGGATGGGGAGAGGAGAGGGGAGAGGAGGGAAGAGGGGGAAGAGAGAGGGAGAGGGCAGACTTGAACTCGGCAATCGGGCGGTGCGGACGGGGCCGACTGCGAACGGGCAGCGGGCCTCGGCAGCTCTCGGGACCTTGCCGGACCTCTTAAGCCCTCGGAAGCCCAACCAAATTACTGCGTGATTAGCGGCTTCAATCCAGAGCCCTGGGGGGGGGGGAGGGCGGAGGGCTGTGGACGGCCGGCCGAGTGCGAGTTACCCGGGGGGGGGGGGGGGGGCGCGGTTACGTGACTTGCAGGTCATGGAAAACGCTGGCCAGCAGGCTGCGTGCTGATGAGACGATTTTCAAGATCATGAGGTAAATCTCTACCGGAATATGTAAAAATTTCACCGTTAGCGCGTCGGGTTTTCGAGGAGGTGAATCAAAGAAAAAGAGAATCAAACACACAAGGCACAAACAAGTACATAAACATCCAAGATCAGAGTTTTATAATAATACTAGACCAAGTGCAGACCCGTTGGGTCTGTTCCCGCAACGCACGGTTGCAAGGGGGGGGGGCGGCCTGATGTAATCGCGCAATGCCACGCGCTAGGCGTACGCCCTCCATGCGCCTGCGGGCCGACAGGCCATTGACGCGCGGGATTTTCGGAGAGTGCAAGCCCGCGGGGACGGCGAAAAGCAGCGGGGGACCAGGCGATCTGTGCCTTCTGCCAGCGTGACAGAGCCAGGGGGAATGGAGGAGAGCCAGGCAGCAGCAGCGAAAATCGCTATCGAAATGTGAAAAATGTCGGCGTTTTTGGAGGAGAGCCAAGGTAGTTAGATGATTGAGAATATCACGCAGGATTGGTTTAGGAAACTGTGGTGACGAGAGAAAGATAGGAAGTGTAGGAAGAAGTGCTTGTGCAAGAGTTACTACTGGATAGGTCAGGGGAAATTAAACACTCATGAGACAACCATCAAAAATGGAACTTGTTTAAAAAAAACAGGAACCGAAAATAAAGTGTAAATTAATTTTACAATGGCCTCAGTATTTTAGCCTGTGTGTGGATAGAAAGAATTGATATCACAATGATGAGTCCCATGACATCTGTAGGCCCTGGAAAGATCAGATTCATATTAATGTTATGAATTGAGACTGATGTGTTTGTGATGCAATAGTTTAAGAATAACAACAGTAATGTTTACAGTTTGCACCTTTAACAAAAATATCAAGGTAAGCATTATGGGGAAAAAAGCGTCCAAGGGGAAATCATTCAAGGACTGTCTTGCAAGTTTCCTTAATAGTATTAAGGAGAATGAATAATCACGAGGATCAGAGAGTCTGTGGGAAAACTAAATACAGATTTTTTGATTGTGGAGTTTATTCATACCCACGGTTTGATCTTTTGGTTTTCATCTATAATAATGTGAAAAAAATGCTTTTTTTATATACACCAGTAAATCTCTGTGGCAATATATTTTACAATGTCAACAAGGCACTTTATCATACAGTTATACACTTGGATCCAGGCCCATCGGCCCAACTCCTCCATGCTGACCATGATGTCGATCTAAGCTGGTCCCATTTGCCTGTGTTTGCTCCATATCTCTCTAGTCCTTTCTTATGCATATACCTGTCTAAATGTCTTTTAAACACTGTATTTATACCCACCTCCGCAGCTTCCTCTAGCAGATCATTCCTCATACCCACCACCATCTGTGTGAAAAACTTGTTCCTTGTGTCCATTTGAAATCTTTTAATGAATGAAAAGTACTTTTACCTTATTATACCCCTCAGGATTGTATGTACTTGTGTAAGGTCACTTCTTAACCACCTATGCTGCAGGGAAAAGAGTTCCAGCCTATCTTGCCTCTCCTTGTAACTCAATCTCTCCAGTCCCAGTAAGGTCCTTGTGAATCACTTTTGTACCATTTCCAGCAAATTACGCTCTTTGTATAGCTGGGCAACAACAACTACAAACATTGTGGGCATACAATGACTTCTACAGTTGTTACACAACCTCCAAAAATCCTGTACTCAGTTCTCTGGCCAATGAAGGTGAGCGTGCCAAACGCCTTTTTCACTACGCTGTCTACCTCCAACACCACTTTCAGGGAACTATGTACCTGTGGCCACAGATCTTAAAAAAACACCGCTTTCAGAATGGAATTTGCAAAACACACATTGTGCATTAACTTTTTTTTCAAATATATTTGGACGAGTAATCAAATACATTATTCAGTGAAGCGATAGGGTATCAATTGTTAGGGAGGGGTGGAGGTAGGGGAACACCCAGAACAGGAAAGGCATGGGTAGCAATGATAGCTTTGATTGTTTACGTTTTATTGGGCCAAGTTATACTGATGTGGCAATCTCACAAATATAAGTCTTGGAGTTGTGCCGACTTGCTGCATATCTGGGATATACTGAGTGACATTGAACATAGAACAGCACAGCACAGGAACAGGCTCTTCGGCCCACAAAGTCTGTGCTGAACATAATGCCAAGTTAAACTGATCTCATATGTCTGTACATGGTCCATTTCCCTCTATTTCCTGCCTGTGAGCCTATCTAAAAGCTTCTTAAATATTAAAGCCTCTTAACTATCGTAACTGCCTCCACTGGAGCCACTGGCAATGTGTTCCATGCCCCCCACTTACTCTCTGTAAAAAAACTTGTCCCGCACACCTCCATTAAACTTTCCCCCTCTCACCTTATAGCTATGCCGTCTAGGATTGGACAATTCTACCCCTGGGTAAAAGGCTCTGACTGTCTAACCTATCTACTATGCCTCTCATAATTCTATACACTTCTATCAAGTCTTCCCTCAACCTCCGACATACCAGACAAAACAATCCAAATCTGTCCAACCTCTCCCTGTAGCCGAATCCCTCTAATCCAGGAATCTGACTGCCTCAGCTTCCACTTATTTCCTGTAATGGGGTGACCAGAACTGCACACAATACTCCAAATGCAGCCTAACTATAGATCTGCATCATGACTTCCTGACTCTTATATTCAATGTTCCTTGCAATGAAGGCAAGCATACCATAACACAAGTCTGAACAAGGGTTTCGACCCGAAACATCACCCGTTCTTTCTATCCAGAGATGCTGCCTGTCCTGCAGAGTTACTCCAGCATTTTGTGTCTATCTTAAGCATACCATACGATATCTGTCAATCCACTCGATGAAAGGCCCATTTCAATATTGCATCTTTCAATCAAGCGAGTTTAGTTCTCCAATTGACTTCTCCAATTTCAGGTAGTCCTTGCTTTCTCCCTCTTCCCCCTCCCCTTAGCAGCTCTCCCACAGCCTAGATTCCACCTCTTCCTTTCTTCTTCCAGCCCCCCCAACCTCCACATCAGTCTGAAGAAGGGTCTCGACCCAAAACGTCACCTATTCCTTCGCTCCATAGATGCTGCCTCACCCTCTGAGTTTCTCCAGCATTTTTGTCTACCTAGGGAATAACATATAGTTATTTACAGATAGTAAGATGCATCCGGTATAACTCCACCCATTCCTATCATTGCCAGTTTAGGTCCAATATAGAAAGTGAAAGCCTTTTCAAATAACTAAAAATATATCTGATTTTGTCAAAAAAAATAGCAAGAAACAATCCGGAAGTGAACCAAAAAAACCCACAAAAATAAAACCTCCAAAATTCAAATCACACTTATAACCTTATCAAATACAGTAAATAATGAAAATGTTCGTCGGCAGTTTTTGGCAAGACCGGTGCCAAAAAGAAAAGGCGAATTAAGTGCTCCATGGTAGTTTCTTATCCGTCTGGACCAAAATGCACAAGTTCATTGATCAGGTTGCAGTGCATTTTTATCTATTTAGTAATACAATGACCACAATGTCATCGTACGAATTGCAGAATAGAAACCATTAAAAAAAAATCCAGATACAGATCCCAAATCGTTTGTAAACCCAACAGGTCATGAAACAGACACTGCAATTATTAGCGCACTCACTGCGGCGCAATGAATATCATATTTACTTTTGTATATCTACTTAAGAAGCCGACGGTCTGTCATGTGAATTTTCTCGATAATAAATACAATTCGACAAGTTTTTTTAAACGGACCTCCAAATCCGGCTACGCATCCTGACGTAGTCAACCCCAAATTTAAAAAAAACAACGCAAATATTGTTTCTTACACATGGTTACATTCGATGCGCATTGGATTTTCGTAGATTTCTAAGCAAACGGCGCAGGTTAAAGCTTCTTTGTCATCTCCTACTGTATCTTTACGTCGTGAGGTGTCCTCCTCGAAGTTCATCGCCATTTCTGCTGCTGTCTCTGTTTCCGCAAATGGCAAACGTCAAATGGAGGCGGAGCTGATCTGCAACACATGAGGTAGAGAAACAACACTGAACATTGCAACCGGCCGAGCTGGAGGGGACAACGCTGGTCACAGCTGCTCCAGGCGCTCACTGACTCTCTTACATGATCATTCCTGCAGTCCCTGGGGACGGACGTCTTCTGTATTTATTTCCTATATCAATTTAAAGGGGGGGAACTTATGCCTCCTTTCCCGATTGCAACTGACAACGTGTTTAGGAAGACACAATGAACTGCATGCGGACGGACACAAAACAGATGCAGCATCTCTGGAGAGAAGGAACTGCAGATGCTGGTTTACATCGTCTATAACCACGGCAAAGAAATCAATGAGAATTGTTTTCAATACTGCAAATGTTGGAAATCTAAAAACAAAAGCAGAAAATGCTGGATCTGAAACGTGAACTGTTTCTTTTCCCACAGAAGCGACCTAAACCGCTGAGTATTTGCTATTTCTATTCAAGAAATCAATGCGGCGTTTCGTAAAACGCAACCTGACCCCTACGAGATTTTTCATTTGAAGCAATCTGGAAGCCTGTTTGTGAAATATGAATTCGTTGCACGCTTTACAGCCGGCGGCCTTTTGATGTACGTCACGGATATAAATCGCAAGTGAATTCCAGCCCCCTGTTCAAGTTAGTAGGTGAAGCACGAAGCAGACTTTGGCTGTGAGATTGTTACATGTAAGCGGCCCCGTCCCTCAGACTTGCGTTGGGTGTTCCATAGGCTAAGGTTTGGCATGGCAATAAGATCAGCCAATGCCATCTTCGGAGCAACAGCGTCATTTGAATTATCCCAGCAATTGCATCTACTGGGTAATTTCTATTTTTGGTTAGTCTTAGGGGATCCCCGGCATTCAGCAATTTTACTGCCTTTAAGATGGTCAAAAACACGGAAAACCGGCCACAATCAGAAAGAATCCTTACCCAATGATTCAATCAAGTTTCACCGTGAAAAATGAAGATTGGAATTTATGATTAAAGTAGAAGCTAGATAGAATAAACTTTAAAATAACATAATTGATTTTCAAATGGAAAATATTTTTAATTCAGACGGAAGGGGCTGTTTCCATACTGTATGGCTCTAGGACTCTGATTATTTATGTTGGGCAACCACACTGCTATTGGAGAATGTCAATGACAACAACTTTGGCAAATTTAGGTTAACTTATGCATGGGCTAAAAAAGTTGCTCTCAATTTCACAATGTAATGACAGTAAACACTCGTAAATTTGCAAAAAATAATGACTACGCAATATGTCCATTTGTTCTGTATAATTAAGGTTGTTTTACAGTAAATGTGAACGTTGTGAGAAAGTATTAAAGGTGAATTCTTGAAAAACATCAAGATGGTTCATAAATGCATAATAGGAACGATAAGATTTAAAGAGATATTACCCATCAAGGACTAAAATGCTTGCTTGAATGGGGAGGTAGGAGACAATAGATGTGCAAAATTCTAAGTGAATGCTTTGAAGAATTGACATTAAAAAAGAACTGTGGCAGATAGGCATCACGGTGGTGCAGCTGGTAGAGCTGCTGCCTCTCAGCGCCAGAGACCCAGGTTCATTGTGACCTTGGGTGCTGTCTCCGTGGAGTTTGCACGTTGTTCCTGCGAACCTGTCGCTTTGTTCCGGTTTCCTCCCACATCACAAAGACAAGCAAGTTTGTAGGTTAATTAGCCTTGGCAAAATTGCCCCTATTGTGCAGGGAGTGGATGAGAAAGCAGTATATCGTAGAACTAGTGCGAACGGGTGATCGATGGTCGGTGTGGACTCGGTGGGCCGGAAAGCTTGTTTCCATGCTGTATCTCTAAGCTAAATTCAATTAGATATAACAGAGCAAGAAATAGATTGGGTGTCAGAGGTTATGGGGGAAGGCAGGAGACTGGAGTTGCGAGGGAAATATAGATCAGCCATGATTGAATGGCGGAGTAGACTTGATGGGCCGAATGGCCTAATTCTGCTCCTATAAGTTATGAACTTATGAGATTGATAGAGAGGACGTAACAAAGAATCGTACATATTTACATCTAGCAATAAGATTTCTGATAGCCTTGTGCTGTTATGGGATCCAGTCACCGAGATGTGGGATGCAGGGTGGACACTTGCTTGGTCAAAGGTACACAAAAATGCTGGAGAAACTCAGCGGGTGCAGCAGCATCTATGGAGCGAAGGAAATAGGTAACGTTTCGGCCCGAAACGTTACCTATTTCCTTCGCTCTATAGATGCTGCTGCACCCGCTGAGTTTTTCCAGCATTTTTGTGTACCTTCGATTTTCCAGCATCTGCAGTTCCTTCTTTAACACTTGCTTGGTCAACTTGAACCAGGAGAAGGTCTTTAACAGAATATCACACGGCGTTCTCTTCAAAATGGGCTTTCAAAATCAGTGCACGCAAGACAAACCCTCCCTGTGTATGGGCAAACTGCTGTCTGCTGTTCAGTCGGCACATTGAAAAGCAGCTTCAACCAGTTTGAACAGGCCCCAAGAGCCAGAGTCAAATTCAGCAAAAGCAAGGGCAAGTCCTTTGGCAAATGGTCCCACAGTTTATCTGTTCCCTCCACCATCAAGTCCAATTATTGGAAGATGTTGAGTAATCTGGTTGCACTGAGCTATGCATTGCAACAAGAATTGGTTGGAGTCAAGTTGAAGCAGAAGTTGGAACGTGAGAACATTGCTTTTTCTCGATGACAATCTTCAATTATGAAGTGCTTTCAGTATTGCAGCTTATGCCACATGCGTGGATCATACCCTGCTCCTGCACTACGGCAGTCATGCAAACCATGCTCCATTACAGTTGGAGTTCCAAAATTGATTGCATCCATCAATATACGGTGCACAGATATGTAAAGAACAGCGGTAAAGACATATCCAACATGGCTCTCATCTATCTCTGACGCCTCTCTTCTCTTTCTCGGTCTCCATCACAGGGGACAGAATATCGACTGACATCTACTACAAACCTACCAACTCCCACAGTTATCTGGCCTACTCCTCCTCCCACCTTGCCTCTTGCAAAGACGCTATCCTCTACTCTCAATTCCCCCATCTTTGCCATCTGCACCCAAGATGAGGCTTTCTATTCTAGGACATCCCAGATGTCCTCGTTCTTTGGTAAATGTGGTTTCTCTCCTGCTGTCATAGATGCATCCCTCACCCACATCTTATCTGCATCCTGTAGCTCTGCTCTCGTTCCCCTTCCCCCCAGATGAAACAAGGATAGAATTTTGCTGGTCCTTACCTTTCACCCCACCAAGCTATACATCATCCGCTGACATTTCCGTCACCTCCAAAGTGATCCCACCAGCAATGTGCACCTTCTAATTCCCACCCCTTTCTGCCATTATGTAGTGACCGCTCCCTTTGCAACTCCCTGGTTCACTCATCCCTTCCCACCCAAACCATCTCCTCTCCAGCAGGAGATGTACCACCTGTCCCTATATTTTGTACCGCACCTCCATCCAGCAACCCCAGAAGTCCTTACAGGTGAGACAGAGATTCACGTGGACCCTATCTAACCTCATCTACTGCATTGGTGTCCCCATTGTGGTGCCCTGTACATTGGCGAGACCAAACATAGACTTGGCAACCATTTCGCTGAACATTTGCACTCAGTCTGCTAAGGCCTGTAAAACTAAAACTAAACAAAACTAAACTGCATCAAGTTGTGTGTCAAATGAGTATGCATTCATCATGAGCCACTATGTGGTCAGGTTCTACTTGTCCCTGGTGTTGCAATGGAGAAGCTTAGTGTCCTTCTGGCAGATCATTCTATGTAGTTCAACTGTACTCAACCACCTCCATCCCATTGTAGTTTTGTAGAAAAACAAGTCAATCAGGCATATAGAAGGTCCGGGAAATCCTGCCAGAGAAGAAGATAGAGCATCTTGTGGAATGGTTCCCTAAGTAGATAGTCAAAATCATTTTGCTGAATGCCTCATAAACAGAATTTTAAAAGTTTGGTTGGTGAGAAGGGCTCTTTAAGCAGATGTATCAATTCGCAACTCGTCAATCCTGTCTCCCACATTCTGCTCTTTTCTCTGGGCTCCGAACCAGCTGCCTGTCAACCCACCTATTACCTGTCACCAAAGATAGACACAAACAGCTGGAGTAACTCAGCGGGTCGTGCAGCATCTCTGGAGAAAAGGAATAGGTGACTTTTCGAGTCGAGACCCTTCTTCAGATTGAGAGTCGGGGAGGGAAATGAGAGATATGAAAAGGTACATAGAACCAATGAATGAAAGAATGGGATGAATGCAAAAGGACAAATCAAAGCCAGCAACAATGATCAAGGAAAGGTGGAGCCCACAATGGTCCATTATTGGCAACACTTTGTCCTGCCTCTCCCCTGATCCAGCTTTCTTCTCAACCCCACTGCAATCAGTCAGAAAGGTCTTGATCCAAAATGTCATCTATCCATTTCCTCCAGAAATGTTGCCTGGCTTGCTGAATTACTGAATGATGTTTCATTATCACATGTGACATGTCTTTGTTTTCCATGCACAGGTATGTTCATAAGTTCATAAATTCATGTGATAGGAGCTGAATTCGGCCATTCGGCCCATCAAGTCTACTCCGCCATTCAATCATCGCTGATCGATCTCTCACTCCTAACCCCATTCTCCTGCCTTCTCCCCGTGCAAAGAGTCGCCGCAAATAAGGCACCGACAAAGTTATAAAATATTCCGTTTCGTCACCAATACTCTAGCACTTTGATTCCTTTTGTGTATTAACCAGCAACTGCAGTTCCTTGTTTCTGTATAACATGTTTACAGGCCTGTTACGCTGCTCCATGTAAAAATGTCAGTGTGCCATTGTCAATTAAACATATGACAATTAAACACCCTTGATTCTCTGATCCTACTGCAACTGGACAAGAGAAGTCGTGCCCCTTGGAAAAGGCAATCAAATGTTTGCAATGTTTTAAGGGGAAAAAAACTGTGACATTGATATATTGTAAAGAAATGTTACAATTGTTTGCTACAGTGAATACAGATAAAGCAACCAAAAGCCTTTCCCTCTACCTTGGTATACGTGACAATAATAATAAACTAAAGGCATGTCTTATTGTATTTACTGCACATTGCTCGCTGCAGTGAATGAAGATAATAACATCTCCTATTGTATTTACTGCACATTAAATTAATAATATACATATATTTTAGGGGAAAAGGGTATTTTGTTGAACAGTTTGCCCTGCTATTTGTTTGGAATAGGGCATCCAGCTTGTTCAAATTAATTGTTTTTTAAAATCACAGACTATCTGCTGGTTGCGGACGGAAAGAGTGGCAGATTGTGCAGTAAAGTAAAATTAATACATTGGAGCCTCCATCAGGCCAACTAAACTCACCGGTGACAGAACGCGTCAGATCCCAGCTCGAGTGGTCGCCGGCCAACGAAGTGCGCAGGCGCAGCGTCCCCTCTCTGACGTCCGCTGACGGCTCCCTACGCAGGCGCACTGGCTGGAGTGTGTGTGCGCGCGAGGTGACGGCACCCTCGCGCAGGCTACACTGATCGGTATGTGCAAGATGACGGCACCCTGCGCAGGCGCACCGGCGGCAGTGTGCGCGGGGAGAGACGGTTTTCCGCGCAGGCGCACTGGCGGATATGTGCGAGGTGACGGCACCCTGCGCAGGCGCGCTGGCGGATATGTGCGAGGTGACGGCACCCTGCGCAGGCGCGCCGGCGACCGTGTGCGAGGAGACGGCACCCTGCGCAGGCGACCGTGTGCGGGGGGAACGGCACCCTGCGCAGGCGCGCCGGGCATCGCCTTCAGCGATCTGCCGGCTGCGACGATGGCGGTCCGACTGAGGTGACTGAACGGTGAGAGTCCCCGGCCGGAGATGCACTGCGCCTTACCACCCGCACCCTTATCACCCCTGCACAGATACAGGTAGAACGAAAGACTCCAATTCGTATCGTAAAGCAGCATGAAATCCAGTGGAGGAGCGAGTTGGTGATGTTTGTAGAGGCTAAGATGGCGCCGTCACGTTGGAGGGCAGCGTTCAAGTGGCACTGGGCCCGCATCGCTTTGCTGTGACTCAATGCGAGCTTGCTGCCTTCCACCAGCCGCTGTTATATTTATCTCGAAGACGGACACAAAATGCGGGAGTAATTCAGCTGGGCAGGCAGCATCTCTGGAGAGAAGGAAAGGGAATGGGTGACCCTTCGGGTCGAGACCCTTCTTCCCATTCCTTCTCTCCAGAGATGCTGCCTGTCCCGCTGAGTTACTGCTGCATTTTGTGTCCATCTTCGGTGTAATCCAGCAGCTGCAGTTCCTTCCTACACGTTATATTTATCTCTGCGGATAAAGAGAATTCCTCCCTTTAGTGTTTTAATGTTAAAAGTGCTCCCAGCCTACAGAGCTGAACCGAGCAATCAGGAAGATAGACGCAAAAATGCTGGAGTAACCCAGCGGGTCAGGCAGCATCTCTGGAGTAAAGGAATAAGTCATGTTTCGGGTCGAGACCCTTCTTCAGACTGAGTCAGGGGAAAGGGAAACGACTAAAATGGAGATATAGACGATGATTTTAGAGAGAGAGAGATATAGAACAAAGAAATTAAAGATGTACAAAAAAAGTAACGATGCAATCAGGAAGTCGGAGTGAAAATGTTGTGTACTGGAAGTAATATGACACCGATAAACCATTTAGTCCTTCAAAATGAAATCGTGTTAATCCTGATGGGTGTAAATGGATAAGGGTATACAATCTTTGTTGAGCCAGCGAGTCCTTCTGTTTGACGAGTATATTACGTGTTGGGGAACATCTCGAGTTTAACCTGTTCAAAATGTCAGCAGGTGCACAAATCTAGTTTTGGTGACTAATGGTCTCCAACGGCTGGAGTAAAGGATATTGCGGTACTTCACAATTTAGCTTCTATTTTATATTAATCTTTGCATTTGGTAACACTCAGATGATGATCTGGATCACGTTTGTTATGTTTAGTCCTTAATGCAGAGCTGTTGTAATTAAGGTGACCCCATTAAAAAAAAAGTCACTTCTAGATACGTTCTTTTGGGATATGGTCTAAGTAGGAGCATCCTGGGGGTCATTAAGAGCATCCCAAAACCAACAGTAAATAACTTGTTTTTATTATATCAACATCTTTAAATTTTGAAGGATGATAAAAATTATGAGATTTTCTATAGAAAGGAGATTGTTACATCCCTTTGAGCCTTACTAATTGAAAGGAATGTAAGATATCGATGTGCTGTAAAACTCTGCTGTACTATTTTATTTCAATTACAAATGAAAGCTTTTTTTGTCTGTTATAATATTGTTTTTGTCCTTTTAATATTTGCTCAAGGCAAGGCATTTATACTTTTAAGAACTTCAACTAAAACGGATGATTGCAGTGTGAAGAGTTTTGTATTTTAAAATACCAGAAGATGTTCTATGTTAAGTGTTTTTTTTAACACTTCAATTTGGTAATATTATATTGTTAGCCAGTTCAATCATCTTCATTAGTCTTCATCTGAGACCCTTGAAAACAAGTTGTTTACATTATGGATGGTTAATGCCAAAATGCAAAGCAAGAAAAATATCTTTAAAGGCTTAAATTGGAACCCAAAAAGTATATGGTTCATAACTGATATTACATCGTCTGGATAAGAATTGGAATCTAAAATGACCCATTTTGTTTCATTAGTGCACATGACTTTCATAGCTCTATTCTATTTTGCTGCACAATGTGAGGAGTTTTGTATTTTAAAATATCAGTCGATTGTCCTTTTAAATTCTCATTCCTTTCTGTTTTTTTTAATTTCAATTTGTTAATATGTTCTTAGCAAGTTCAATACCATTTTCTTCTGGGTAGTTTCAACATTGAGTTTTCAGCAATAAATTTGTAAAACTGCATTGTTTTAGAAAAAAAAATGTAGCTGTTACTAATTGTGTTTATTCCCAAAGAGATGTATCTTGGTGCATGTGACAATAAACTCGACTGAGGACTGAGCCGTCTATAGTTCTGATAGATATTCTGGTATTCCAATAGCCCAAAGTGTAGTTGGAAGTGTTAACCTAGCCTGTGGAAATTAAAACATAAAGTGCAAATGTAGGGCATTGGAGACCAATGGCTGTTGATCATTGGTTTAAATTTTATTGAAGTTCATTAAAATATAAAGTTAAAAAATGTTATATTGAGAACAATATTAAATTACAAAAATAGTATGGACACAAAAAAACCCGTTTGATTTGTAATCTTAGAATACCTGTTAAACTTTAGGATAAAATAGAATATTTTGACATAAGATTTGTGTGATAATTTGCAGTTCTTGATGTGTATTCCTTGAGCACTGTTTTGGAAATAAAGACTGCAGTAAGAAATGGGTTTGATCAAGAGTTGGGTTTTGTTTATGAAATAAATATTGTTAGGCAGATTTGTGCTGTTTTTAGCAATCATTATCATGTTAAAATATTCCCAATATTTTCTGGGAAATCCTGACATTTGTAAATGGTAATGGTATGCGACTTTGATGTTTACCAATATTTAAAACATTATCAGTGAGGCTTCAAGGAGTAATTTGAGCATTCTTCTGTCCCCAAGTATAATGGAAATCACTTTGTATATTTGTTTTTTTTTCATTCAAAATATATTAATTTCCATTTCATTTGTTAATTTATCTTTTATAAAGCCATGTCACAAGTCAAGAGTGTTTTATTGTCATATGTACTGACAATGAAGCAATGGAATTTTTGCAATAGATTTAATTTTAACCTGTACTGGTTAACTTTCTGGTTATACACAAATTCATGAACACAATTTTTAAGAATTAGATTTTGTATCAGTCTTGATTGATTAAAATGCAACCAACTTTTATAATTAGATAGTCTGCTGTGATACTATGTCTTAGTTTAATTCATCATTCTTTCATGTTGCAGGTAGATCTATCGCCATTCTTGGCATTGTGATTAGAATTTTGAACCCACTCTCGTCTGAAAACACCGCCATGGACGAATTATAGAAAACCTCACCCTGCACTACAAGTTCCTAATGGATACAAGCAAAATCAGAGAGACATTGTTTCGGAAATATGTACAGATTTGTGAATTGAAATTGAGTGAAAAAGATCCCTTGTTGGACGATGCAAGCCTTAAGAAGATGGCTACGTCCTTACTTGATTCATATCGCCAAGAACCGTTTGAAATATTTAAGTCATTCAGATTTTATGATATTGTGGAGAATTCCTTGAAGACGCTCAAAACATCAAGTTTAAGTGCAATTCTTACTGCCTTTGGAATTCTGGAAACTTTCTGCATTAACCTCTTTCTCTATCCCTGGAAAAAGGAATTTAAAACAATAAAGGTACAGTATAAAACTTAATGCTGTGAAATAATGTGACACATAACCATAACTATTTGCAAATTATAAATAAAATAAGTTCAAATTCCACCATGGTGATTTTGGAATTTAAATTGCAGCAATTCAATACATCTTGAATAAAAACTAATATAAGAAATGCTGACCATTAAGCTATGGAACTGTACAAAAGCATTAATTACTTGTTCTTCGGGGGAAGCCAAGCTTCCGTCCTTTACAGTACAAGCCTCTAGCCTATACCACAATGGCTGACTCTTAAACAGCCCTTTTGAAATCTCTGCAGAGCCACTGGCATCGGGGCAATTAGAAAGTCAGTCTGTCAATGAATTAACATATTTTTAAAACGTTGAGCTACCATTCCTGAGGTATCATATCTCTCCAATGAACAACCCATGTTCAATGCTGTTCACTGTGAACTATTGCCTTAATATTGGCCTTTTTCCCAGCTATATGCCTAATGCAGCCTCCAACATTCATGACAATCTTTTAGTGAGCTTTAGTTAAAACTTCTGGAGCGCTCTAATCTCGGGAAATAGACTGGAATTTATATCCATTCAGTCATGAAAGATAACATATGAGCATGGTGCATTCCTTCCCTCAATTTGTCTGCAGCCTTTGTGGTCAAATGTCTCCCGTGCTACTCTTTATTGCCAATTTTGATGAAATTGCCGTCCCTTGCTTTCACTATATGATTTCAGTCATAATCAGATCATCTCCAGTAGAGGCTTCTATTCTAACCTTCAAGTTATTACCAAGGCCCTACCCTGTTCTTTGATATGCTGTCACTTGACAGTATAATTTGAAAACACAGGATAAGGTTTCACATGTGTGAATAGCATCTGCACAATGTGACTTCCCCATTATTCCTTTTGTATTGCGAGTCAGTTTGATATTTGGTGACTCCAGTTATAATTGGTTATTGACTTTACTTCTCCTAGAAGCTCCACATGCTTGCCACATTGTATTCCTTCGTGTTTCACTATCTGAGAATTATTATATTATCATCTTGCTTGATCACATACTACCCACTAGTAGTCCTGAACTGGCAATTTTTTAGGACATTACTCTTTTAAAAGCGCAAATGCAATAGATATTACAAATGCTATGGTGGTAGAATAATTAATTCCTCTGCTTCACTGGAAAATTGAAAAGGAGTGTGGGATGGGGTCCAGGTGAGTTGAGACGAAGAGTGGGCATTTGGCCCTGGTTAACCTTAAATATATTTTGTAACTTTACAAAATTCACTTGTCTATTTCCTTTCTTAAAAAAAAAATCTTCATGTCCACTACCATTTAGGCAGTGTTCCAGAACTCACAAACTGAGTAAAAACATTTAAATTAATTACTCCTCTTTGACATTTGTGGGCACAGTTATCATCCAACAGTGTTATGAACTGAATTTTGTTTGGAAGTGAGAATTTAGACTTGTTTTCTTCTTCATCGCTTGCCGTCACCCTCACAAACATTTTCTAATTAAACTGATGATAGCACCTCTACTATTTATTCAAAAGAAAAGGTATAGAATGCCCCTGATTAAGCATTGAAAGCAGATAATTTTAAGATGAGATACTTAGAACAAAAATGAGTATTCAAACCAACTAACGTTCCTATTTCAAGTGGTGTACATCAACTTATTTAAGGATTTGCCATGATAATTCTATTAAACCTGTTGTAACTGTAAAACATTCCTTATGTTGCTAAAACTTTTAAAGGAGTTTAGCATGGCTGGTAAAATTATCCCCTACTACCCCGTCTAGGTTTATGGGATTGTTGTTGTACATCTCCACTCCCTTCCCCTAACAGAATGTTCCAAGTAATAGCTTATCCACAAACCTTTACACAGGAATGTTACCTGAAAAGTTATCCAGATTCATCTTTAGCTTCTTTCTTATTTACACAATACTTTTAAGATTTAATATTCTGCAAGCATGTGGTTATTTTCCATGCAGATGGGTTCCAGTTCTGTACCTCAACAACATCGCTTGATTTTGTCCTTAAGTCTTTATTATATTGCCTTTCTAATATTTTTGCGGATAATCTAAATGATTATCTGCAAATGATGAAAATGTAAGAAGGGAAATAAAGGTTTTGGCTTTTAACTATTAAAACCAGCAGATCTGTGATATGGGAGACAATAGGAGCGGTTGGGTATCCTATGCAGTCACAGGAGTATATACAAATTGCAGGCATTTCTCATTTTTAGAGGAAATGTTATCTGAAAATAGATTATTGTAACGGTCTCCTTGCAGGTCTTCCGAAAAAAAACACTCAGGCAGCTACAGTTTGTTCAGAACGCTGTTGCTAGAGTTCTAACAAAGACCAAAAAATTTGAACACATTACACCAATTCTTAAATCCTTACATTGGCTCCCTGTATGTCAGAGAATTGATTTCAAAATCCTACTGCTCACCTATAAATCACTACATGGTTTAGGGCCAAAGTATATAGTGCTTCCACTATATAAGCCTTCTACACTGCTAAGATCTTCTGAGACCAATCTGTTAGTGATTCCCAGAGTAAATACAAAACATGGGAAAGCAGGATTTAGTTACTTACTATGCAACAAATAGCTGGAATAAACTTCCTGAAGATTTAAGACTTGCCCCTACTTTCACCACTTTTAAAACAAGACTGAAAACTTTTATGTTTACTTTAGCTTTCAGCTAAATCTTAACTACATTGCACTTTTAACTTTTGCACTTTTCTATAATGCATTTTTAACTTTGCTTTTATTTTATTTTAATTCTTCTATTTAATTTCATTTTATTATTTCATTTTATTGTATGACATGTTTTTATGTGAAGCACTTTGAGTCTGCCTCGTGTATGAAATGTGCTATATAAATAAAGTTGCAGTTGCAGTTGAAAATTTACAGTTTGGGACAAGATGTCCTAAATGTAGAAAAGGCATTTCCTGCTTTGTTTTTATGAAACATAAATTGTTACTGTCTTTCCAAACCTCCAGGTTTGTAGTTGAGTTCAAGTTAGAATCTCATGTACTTAACGTGTGTGTATAAGTTTTTAACAATTTCTCCTCTCAATTGAATAAAGCTGTAGGAAAATGAAATTAACATAGTTAACATTTACAAAGTGATAGAAGTAAGATTCATCAACTTTTCTTTCTATTTTAGACTTTTACAGGGCATTTTGTCTACTATATCAAATCTGCATTGTGTGAAGATGATGTCTGGAATATCTTATCTTTCATAGGGTATCACTATGAAAAGGAAACCTATGAACTGAAAAGCAAAGTAAACACTAATCATGTGAAATTCATTTCTTTTGAGCTTTTCTTGGCTGGAATTGAGTGTGAGAATTTACTTGAAATCTATTCGCAAATTAAAGTTAAGGGTTATTCGGAGTTTAACGTAGTGCAAGAACGAAAGAAGAGCACTGATGTGAAAGGTTGCATCGATGCCATGAAAAGACAGCGAAGATCAACAGAAGGCTTGCATACGTCAGTGGCTCAAATGGACTTCCGCCGATCAGACAGTGACCGGTTAGCAAATAGTTTTGTGAAACACTTGATGTACAAACCTTCAGCTGGAGATAGTGATGAAACTTATTTAGAAAAGCAGTTGAATAAAGTTCATCTAACACCTGCACATCATAAAAGGGAAGCAGTTTATGGCTCTTATGAGGACTTAAATGATGAGATTTTTCGTCCTACGCCGTCACTTCTTGCCATGTCAAGTTCCCCGCGTGGAGGGTCAGAGAAATACTTGCAGTCTCCCAATGGTAGCTGGAAAGCAGAAAGCAACCTCAACACTTCTTTCCATGCAGTTGATGATGATTTGGATCTTTACACAGCTGAAGTTCCTCGAAGCACTTTATCACAAAGATGGACAGAAGCACCAAACAGTCACAGTACAAGATTGACAAAAAGTAATGAAGTAAGAGTTATGTACCATGAGACTCCACGTACTACCAAAGAAAGTGTGTCAGGTTTCGGTGCAGTGAAGTGCCAAGTGTGTGGAATATCAAGTGGAACGTCAAGTTGCCAAAAATGTGACAATGTTCTTTGCAACCAATGCCCTTGTAGACATGAATATCCAAGAGCAGTGAGTATCTTAACACGTTCTTCATCTGTTCAAAATGATCTGTCTGCAAGTTCATCTCCGAAAGAGAAATGTGCATACACTACCGCATCACAGTATCAAGAGTACTTGCCCAGTTCCAAGAGCACCAACATAATGCGCTGTGGATTCTGTGATAAACCTGGTGCAAAGTTCACCTGTGTGAACTGTTCTAAGGTCTCCTGTGGCGATTGTAAGAGTGATTATCATTTGGATTTCTGTGGCAAGAATAAGTCGCATAATTTCTTTCCAAACAACCAGCTCAATTTCAAATCTAGTAAAAATTATACTGTATACAGATAGATTGTATAATGTGGAATAATGATGCATAATCAGCCCTAGAAAAATCTGAGCGAGGAATATTTTGAAAGCTAGCAGATTGTAGAATGAAAATTCTCATGTACAATTGCTCACTGTGATCTGTTGTACTACAATATACACCTTGAGGTATTTAAATTGCTGCTATATTTTTCAAGGGCTGGTGTAAGCACATTAAAAGCTGCTTTGATCTATAATTCATACCAGAGATACAGGTGCTTTCAAAACCTTGAGCAACCATATTTGTAACTACAAGTAAATGGGACGGTTTGCAACAGTTAAAGGAGGATTTAACGTAAAGTTGTCAAATGTTTATATAAACTAGCCTTGGTATTGATGTGCAATTTTCCTCTCGCCTTTTTCTAATGTGATTGTGTTTCATAATTATTTTTTACTTACAATAGGTGAGCAAGTGTGTGAAGGAAACTACAATCGCTTTTGGCTTATCCATGCAATTTTTTTTTTGTTGAAGACTTAAAATAATTTTATGATTGCTTGTATGAATAAAACACTGCACCTGTAAATGCTAAATTCTGGGGATTTATTTTGGCCTACGGTTAAATTGTTCTGAACTTACACACATACACTGAATTATTATTTTGTGTATTTACAACACAGTGTTTTTTTAAAGACAAATTGTGAAGTTCATAAAAATTCCCCCCTGGTCATAGGCTAGAATACAATGTACAACAGTCTTGTGACACTGAGCTAAATGCAATATACCATTTTCTGCTGCCACAATATGTTGACCAAGTTTGCCATTTCGTTTTTTAAAAACTTTTGTCCTCTGTTACTTGAGTGCCCGGTCAATTCTTCACCGCCTGTCAGTTTAAGATTGTATGTGCCACCTAATGTTAAGCCAATTGTAAATTGTTAAAACTTTTTTCCACTTGTTCTGCTTACAAAACCACTGATTCATCTTGGGTGTACATTTATGCTGTAGAGTGGCCATTAGTAATAGATGATCAGATTGCTTTTACCTTGATATTTTATTCCTAATGTGCACTTTCCAACTGGGATCAGAAGATTACCATTGAGACAAGTAATTTCCACATTTTGCCTAGATGAACTCTGAGAACACATTCACTGATCCTATCATTGTTTTGTTGGAATGATCAGACTCAACTCATTCCAAAAAATATATGCTCAACCTGATTATGTGATGCATGGCATGTTATTATATCAGGTAGTGAAGATACCCTTGCATTTGTATTGAAGCTTTACATAATCTTAGCTGCTTTACACCTAATGAACAACATACTAAACTGTAACTAAGGAAATGTGGCAGTCAGAAACTAGCTGCTACAAACACAAATGTGAACATGGCCAGCTAAGCTGAAAAAGTATGCATCCCAGGAGAGCAGATATGGCATCAGTTTATCTCCAACTGTGGAGTGTAAGCATAGAATTTTGTGTTCTTCTGTCTGGGGTGTGACTTGATCTGTAACCTGACGTGTTACCATTTGAGTAAAGGCTAAATATCTTATACTTTTTCTGTAAGTGAATGCAGCGTGTTTCCATACACAATCTGAACCTTACTGCAGAATTTTTATTATTTGCATATCTGGGTTCTATACAGTGGTACATGGTTTTATGCAGTTCATATTTGTCACCAAGTCTATTCTTGGTAATCGGGAAAGCAGCTGAAACGAATGGGAGCAGTCCATTTTGTTGTTCTTGGCTGCAATAAACTTCATAGCTGCTCAGTGTCTTGGCTCCAACCATTGGTCTTGATTCTAAAGTCTTTTTACCTTGCCTGACAAGGATATCTCTTGAACATTTTTCAATTTATCTCTGACCACAACTCAAACTAATTGTAGGAGAGACTGAAATGTGCAGTCTTCGTGACATTTGAATTGTCCAACTCTAAATGTTAAGGTTTCATGTTCAGTTTCCCCCTCATTTTCCCTATATATATATATGTATATGTATATGTATGTATATGTGGAAAATGAAGGGGTAACTGAACATGAAACCGTATATATATACATACCTACACACACTGATCTAAGCTGAGCAAAGGGTAATTCTTTCTGCTGATGAAAAGGTCAAGAAATAGAATGTCAGATATAAGACTACTGACAGAAAGTAATTTCATGCAATGAATGATCGTGCTGGAATATTTGTCTGTAAATGGTAGACGCAGCTTCAAATGAAGTTCTCGAAAGACAGATTTGTGCGATGGGGAGGGGGGGGGGAGAAAAATTGAAGACGAGGGCTAGGCAACAAGACTAACTGGATTGGACTTGCTTAGAATTGGTGAGAACTCAAATATGCTTCATTGCTTAAGCACTTATTTCTGCATTGGACAGTTTAGTGTGAATTGTTTTCATAATTAACCGCCCTAGGCCAATAAGTAAATATGCTATCCAACTTTCCAATAATATCTATTCTTTGAGGTCTTGTGCCAAACAATATCCAATTTTCTAAAGGCACACCAACCAGAGCTTTGAGTAAAACAATGCTGGAGTAGCTCAGTAGGTCAGGCAGCATCATTGGAGGGAACGTGTAGTATTTGTGTAATACTTAAGATTTCAGCATCTGCAGCTTCTTGTGTCTTGAACCAAGCGTTGTATGATTACAACAGTCATCCTATTTTCTAAAATTCCTATTTAGAGTCAACAGCATGGAAACAGGCCCTCTGGCCCAACTTGCCCAGACCAACCAACATGGCTACATGTCAACACTCGTCCTGCGTGCCTGTATTTGGCCCATATCCCTCTAAACATGTCCTAGCCATGTACCTGTCTAAATGTTTCTCAAACATTGCGATATTTAACTGAATTCAATTAATTTCAATGCACAATCTCAACTTTTCTGCAAATTTTAACTGCAGACCTGGATCTATATGTAGAACCATTGTTCAATGTAGTTCTTGTTTGTGATTTGTAGCCAGCGTTTTGTTATGGCCAATCCGGAAAGCAGTTGAAAGGACAGGAGAAGTCCACTTGTTTCTAGACTAATAAAATTCAGTTACTTTATAAAAGTTGATTTTTATACTTGTGCCTTTTGTGATTTATGTGCGGGGATTCCTAAATTTCTGTTCCTGCATAGTTCTTTGTTTAAAAAACTATATATATTTACAAAACACTCGATTAGTTTTTCAGAAGAGATGGTATTACATTTCATCAACTTGGATATTTGTATTAATGACCCACACTTGTGGGCCAAGCCAGTGTCTAAATTTGCAAATGATACACTCTTTTGCACTGCAAAGAGGACAGTGATAGATTCCAGCAGAATATAAACTGGCTGGTGGAATGAGCAGATAGCCCAGATGAAACTTAAAGTAGAAAAATTAGGTAATAGATTTTGATGGGAAGAATGAGATGAGGCACTACAAAATGCAGAAAACTGATGAAATAGTGCAGGAACAGAGGAAGATGCATGTGCACAAATCATAAGAGGCACTGCTGATTGAAAAAAATAATAATAGGACATTCACAATTCTGGGTTTTGTCAATATAGGTATAAAGCACAAAGTCAATGAACTAATGTTGATTCTATTAGAAAACACTGGTGGGATCGCAACAAGAGGATTGTGCTCAGTTCTGGTTGCCACCTTATAGGAAGGATATGAGAGGGGTCAGAGATTTATGAAAATGCTTCTTGTATTGAGGGAGTACGATACGGGGATTGGCCAAAACCTCTGAAATGAAAAAGTCTTTGATTTGAGGTGATTTGATAGAAATATTAAGTGCGAGGGACATAATGTATGGTTATGCAGGTAGAGTTGCTTGAGGAAAGATAGAAGATGCAAATAAATATTGTTTGGTTGGTTATTTTGATTAGCCAGATGATACCTAAAGTACAACGTTTTTTGAGAAAAGATAGAAAATGTTTAGGAAGGGAATTCCAGAAGTTAGAACCTATATTGACTCGGATATGCCTGTCAATGATAGACACATGAGTGGGGATGTCATCAAGGCCAGAACTGAAGGAGCAAAATATTTTCAATGGGTTGTTGGGCTGTAAAGATTTAATATGAGCCCTGGGTTGTAATTTTGCATCTCTATTTTCTTGCCATAACCATCAATTTTCTTAATGTCCATTAAATCAATTGTTCTCAGCCTCCAGAGGTAAGTGTAAAGATGTATAACGCTCTGAATAAACAAATTTCTTCCCATCTTACTACTAATAATCTGATCTCCCTCTGCGATAGTGTCTCGAGTTCCAGATGTTCTTGGCTGAGGAGACCATCTTCAGAATCAATCCCTTTCAGAATCGTGCATGTTTTAATGAAATCATTATTCTAATTTCCAATTAACAAAGGCAATCCTGTCTCTCTGCCTGTCCCACTGAGTTGCTCCAGCATTTTGTGTCTACCTTCGATTTAAACCAGCATCTGCAGTTCTTTCCTATACAATCCTGTTCAACCTACCTCTTTATTTTCAATTCCTCGTCAAATAAATTACTTCTGAAGCTCTAAATATATCAGTTCACTAGTAGGGTGCAGCCCCAGCTTATGGACGTCTGACTTGCGTTCAGCCCGTTAAAAGGAAAGAGTTTGGGAGACCGGCGGGATGGATTTGCTGGCATCTTCTGCTGCTTGGGAACTCGGTTGGAGGCTGCATTTCCAACGTAAAATGTTTGTTTTGAGCAGTGAACAGGGATAGCGGGACCAAACTGCACAGGTGTCATTGCAGCAAAGCTCTCTTTCGGAGTAACGAGACTTCCTTCCTCGTTTAGTCCTGCCTTCTTTCCCTAAGCATATTTGTCCCAATGTAGCTTTTGCCCATGGGCGGAAATCCTGCGGGGGGGGACGTCCCCTCTGTGTTTTGACAGATGGGGGACAATCTCCCCCCCACCCCACCCATGTTTTGTGATCCGGATTTTAAAATTAGGTGGAAAAAACAATTAAAATCTCCGCTTTCCGCGAGACAGTGGGGGTGTCACTGTTAAGCGCTTGTTAAATATCTATTATACGATGTGTCACAAATTGTGTTTTGACCTTCCAAAGCTGTCTGATGTGGGAACAATTACCATTTGAACTAATTGGATGTATTGGTGGATGGGAAAGATTTAAATGGGTATCGGATTTAAATGGGTCAGGTCATTAAGGAATCCGGTCGAACGGGTTTCCTGGCTGGCTTGTAGGTAAGTCCCTCACTCACGTTATTTTGTATGTTTTTCCCCCATCTCTCTCTTCCCCCTCCAAGGTTGGTCCTTCTGTTTGCCTTTATTTGCTTCAGTTTTATTTGTTTAAGTGTTAGTTATCACATTGTGGCTTTTGAAAGATTCAAGCGGGTATCAGACGCTTTCTAAGGGCTGAATCGGCCCATTCGCGGGGCTTTCATGGCGCGGCTTAAAATCAAACTGCTGCATCAAAGCTCCCGATTCTAAGCCGTACTGGGCGATGAAAGGCCCTGCGAACGAGCCGATTCAAGCCCCACGATTTGGGATGGACGAAGCTGCTGTTGCTGGAGTTCGGAGTCGGTCACCAACCAGGTCAGCTCTCGATGTTACAGTCCACAGGGCCAACGTCCGAAGCCTCGCATGTGTGAGTGCGCGCAGGTGCGCGACCGCCAAGAAATTGTCACCCATGTTTTGATAGCGATTTCTGCCCCTACCTTTGCCTCCTTACATTCTGTAATGTTTATTTACCTGACGTTTCACGAACCATCATACGATCTCCCAAGTAGAACAATTACAAGTTTCTCACTGATTTTTGTTTTGATAATTGTTTCTTCTTGCCAAAGGGAATAAACTTGTTCTTCCACATTATTTCCACATGCCATCATCCCGCACATTCCTCCAACCTGCTTTTCTCCTTTTGCAAGCTTCCTTCTGATAGTTTACCCAGCGTTGTGTGTGCAGATTAGAATTTGTTATACTTTTTGTCGAAGTAATTAAGGTAATTTTGAATGTTTGAGTGCTCTATGATGAAGTTCACAACCCCAAGTGTAACACTTCCTGAAACCGGAAAAGGGTCTTTTTTAATAATATGTGGAAACAAGACATTCAGATGCTGGTTTACAAAAGAAAACAGTGCTGGAGAACATGCACAGATGATGTTTCAGGTTGGGATGTTGCCTATCCATGTTCTGCTGAGACGCTGCCTGACCTGCTGAATTACTTCAGCACTCTATATCTTCCTTTATAATCCCATGTTCTGTTCTATAACCAATTATTTATCCCTGCTAAGGCTATGCCCATCTTGTGAGCAGTTCTTTAAAATGCATGTATTCTGGAGATGTAGACACCGCTGGTACACTTTGCATGCCTTGACCGTTCATGCATTTCACTGAACTGAGGAGACAGTTAAAAATCAATAATATTCGTGATCGTGGAGTCGCATGCAGACCAAACGTGACAAGGATGGCAGATTTTTTTTCCTGAAAGAAATGAACAAAACAGACATCTTCAAGGTTGTTTAACTGAGATTAGTATATTTTATTTAAATTCTAGAGTTAGTTAATTACCCAGAATTTAATTCTTTAGTGAGCACCTTGGGATTTAAACTCAGTTCAGTCCAGGATGTGGCCTTTAGTCCAGTAGCAACCACTGTGTGACTAAACCTCCTTCCACTATATCCTCAATCTCCATCCAATCCCCTGCCCCCTCTGATCCCAACCCTCACCCTTGTCGTGTTTTCACCATCCTGACTGACCTCACCCTTTCCGACACAGAATTGTCTGTCCTCGAGAGACTGCCTCACCTTTGCACCCCCTCCACCCCACTTCAACAAGTTGGCCATGACGTAGAGGTTTTTTTCCGTTGTCTCAGCAAAGAAAGATGGTGCCTGACATACTGAATTACTCCAGCACTTTGTGTCAATGGTCGGTATAAATCTGCAGTTCCTTTCTATACACTGCTCCCACCCTCAGCTTTCATCTACCTTATCAAATGCCTTTTGAAAATCAAGATTTATCAGTGGTTTCCCCATACAATCCTGCTGGTTATATCCTCAAAATAGACAGGTTTTATTAAAGAAAGACCATGTTTGACAAATCCAACATTGCTAACTTATGCTCTTTCTGAAGTCATATTTCTAGATCCTTGAGGTTTTGGCTATCTTCCATCTTTATAGCATGGTACTTGTGTCACATTAAGATGCCACTTTGGGGAAAGGAGGGGGGGCTTTCCAGCCTAGAAGAACAAACAAAACCTAAAACCTGTGTACACAGCCGTAGCTAAGGGTCTCGACCCGAAACATTGCAATTCATTCTATCCATAGATGCTGCCTATCCCGCTGAGTTATTCCAGCATTTTGTGTCTATCTCGCAAGCAATCAAGTTGTACACATTGAATGCTTCTGAAGGATTGAGATTGATTAGCAGAAGTAGGATACATGACCCCTCCTGAGGCTACACTGCCAATCAATAGGATGAAAACTGATCTTATTTTGACCTCCATGTCTTTGCTTGTTCCCCATAAGACTTGACTCTTCTCTGGAAACAAAAATCTGTCTACTTTGGCCTCCGATACTTCAACTATTACAGTTCTGGAGTAAGGAATTCCAATGTCTCAACCGTCAGAGAAGAAATTCCTTTTCATCTCTAACCTTTAATTCTTGAAGTTTGTCCTATTCTTGATTAGCACGGGTGTCAGGGGTTATGGGGAAATGGCAGGAGAATGGGGTTGAGAGGTCAAAAGATAGATTAGCCATGATTGAATGGCAGTGTAGACTTGATGGGCTGAATGGCCTAATTCTGCTCCTATAATTTATGAACATGCCTCATAATTCTGAATTTCCTCCAAAGGTAAACATCAGTACCTGAAGAAGTCTGAAGAAAGGTCCCAACCTGAAAAGTCACATCCTTTTCCTCCAGAGATGCTGCCTGACCTGATGAGTTATTGCAAACACTTTGTCTGTTATATCAGTATCTACCCTGTCACATGCCCTCAATGTAAAGTTTCTATAAGCTCATGCTGGTCAGACTACCTCTAATAGGATTCAATCCAGAACACCTTTTTGAATTGTTCCAAGGCCAAGTACATACTTCCACAAATAAGGGGACGAAAACTCTCCAACTCGTGTGCAGCTGTAATTAGACGTACAATTTTGATTAATCAATCCCCTTTCCAATAAATGTCATCATTCTATTTACTTGACTTATTAATTATGCCAATTTATGTTTCATATATGAGGATACCATCTGCACAACAGCATTCTCCAATCTCTCCTAGAGTCCTAGAGCAAAATTAATGTTTGCTGTATTTCAACAGACAATAGGTGCAGGAGTAGGCCATTCGGCCCTTTGAGCCAGCACTGCCATTCAATGTGATCATGGCTGATCATCCACAATCTGTACCCCGTTCCTGCCTTCTCCCCATATCCCCTGACTCCGCCATCTTTAAGAGCCCTATGTAGCTCTCTCTTGAAAGTATCCAGAGAACTGGCCTCCACCGCCCTCTGAGGCAGAGAATTCCACAGACTCACAACTCTTTGTGAAGAAGTGTTTCCTCTTTTCCGTTCTAAATGGCTTATCCCTTATTCTTAAACTGTGGCCCCGGGTTCTGGATTCCCCCAACATCGGGAACATGTTTCCTGCCTCTAGTGTGTCCAAACCCTTAATAATCTTATATGTTTCAATAAGATGCCCTCTCATCCTTCTAAACTCCAGGGTAGACAAAAATGCTGGAGAAACTCAGCGGGTGAGGCAACATCTATGGAGCGAAGGCATAGGTGACGTTTTGGGTCGAGACCCTTCTTCAGACAGATGTGGGGGTGGGAAGAAGAAAGGAATAGGCCGAGACAGTAGGCTGTGGGAGAACTGGAAAGGGTAGGGGAAGGATGGAGAAAGCAAGGACTACCTGAAATTGGAGGTAAATGTTCATACTGCTGGGGTGTAAACTGCCCAAGTGAAATATGAGGTGCTACCCCTCCAATTTCCGGTGGTGCACACTCTGGCCATGGAGGAGGCCCAGGACAGAAAGATCGGATTCAGAATGGGAGGAGGAGTTGAAGTGTTGGGCCACCAGGAGATCAGGTTGGTTAGTGCGAACTGAGCGGAGGTCTGCCTCACCTGGAAAGACTGCTTGGATGGAGTCAAGGGGGGAGGGAAAGTGACAAGTGTAGCATTTCCTGCGGTTGCAAGGGAAAGTACCAGGGGAGGGGGTGGTTTGGGTGGGAAGGGACGAATTGACCAGGGAGTTATGGAGGAAAATGTCGGAGGATTATCTGTTGTATGTGACGGCTGGTGGGGTGGAAGATTAGGACAAGGGGGACTCTGTCCTTGTTACGAGTGGGGGGATGGAGAGTGAGAGCGGAGCTACGGGATGTAGAGGAGACCCTGGTGAGAGCCTCATCTATAGTCGAAGAGGGGAACCCCTGTTCCCTGAAGAATGAACTCCAGAGTATACAAGCCAAGCCGATCCATTCTCTCAGCAAATGACAGTCCCGCCATCCCGGGAATTAACCTTGTAAACCTACGCTGCACTCCCTCAATAACAAGTATGTCCTTCCTCAAATTAGGGGATAAAAACTGCACACAATACTCCAGGTGTGGTCTCACTAGGGCCCTATACAACTGCAGAAGGAACTCTTTGCTCCTATACTCAACTCCTCTTGTTATGAAGGCCAACATGCCATTCACTTTTTTCTCTGCCTGCTGTACCTGTATGCTTCCTTTCATTGACTGATGAACAAGGACCCCCAGATCCCGTTGTACTTCCCCTTTTCCCAACTTGACACCATTTAGATAATAATCTGCCTTCCTGTAAATGTGGATAACCTCACACTTATCCACATTACACGGTATCTGCCCACTCACCCAACCTGTCCAAGTCACCCTGCATTCTCATAGCATCCTCCCCTCAGTTCACACTGTCACCCAGCTTTGTATCATCTGTAAATTTGCTAATGTTACTTTGAATACCTTCATCTAAATCATTAATGTATATTGTAAATAGCTGCGGTCCCAGCACCGAGCCTTGCGGTACCCCACTAGTTACTGCCTGCCATTCTGAAAAGGATCCCTACTCTTTGTTACAAGTGGGGGTTAATCCCTACTCTTTGTTTCCTGTCTGCCAACCAATTTTCTATATGTCAGCACTCTACTCGCAATACCATGTGCCCAAATTTTGCCCACTAATCTCCTTTGTGGGACCTTATCAAATGCTTTCTGAAAGTCCAGGTACACTACATCCACTGGCTCTCTCTTGTCCATTTTCCTAGTTACATTCTCAAAAAATTCCAGAAGATTAGTCAAGCATGATTTCCCCTTCGTAAATCCATGCTGACTCGGACTGATCCTGTTACTGCTATCCAAATGTACCGCTATTTCATCTTTTATAATTGACTCCAGCGTCTTCCCCACCACGAATGTCAGGCTAACTGGCCTCTTATTCCCTGTTTTCTCTCTCCTGCCTTTCATAAAAAGTGGGATAACATCAGCTACCCTCCAATGCACAGGAACTGATCCTGAATCTATAGAACAATGGAAAATGATTGCCAATGCTTCCAAGATTTCTAGAGGCACTTCCTTAAGTACCCTGGGATGCAGACCATCAGGCCCTGGGGATTTAGCAGCTTTCATCTGCAAATGGTGGCTTATATTGATGCTGCTGCTTATCATTTCGCATTTAAAGCATCTTTGGGTGTCTGAGAATATTTAATCACAGTTGCGTTATGCAAAAGGTGCAAAGTCAAACTAGTTTGAACTACAATCTCAAGCTAGTCTTGCAGTGCTCAGATTTTGTTGCCCAGAGTAGGGGAATTGTGAACTGGAGGACATAAGTTTAAGCTGAGGGGGGAAAGATTTAATAGGAACCTGAGGGGTAACACGGGGTGGTATGTATGTGAAATGAACTGCCGGAGGAGGTAGTTGAGGCAGGTTTAGAGGGATATGAGCCAAACTAGCGTAGATGGGACATGTTGGTCGGTGTGGGCAAGTTGGGCCAGAGGGCCTGTTTCCACGCTGTGAGTCGATGACTCTATGACCAACAGCATCATTGCATCGGTGGATTTGTTAAATTATGCTAGGACCTTTCTTTACAGATAGATGGCGCAGTAGTTCCATATTTCTACGAGAAACAAATTTAAAATACTTTTCATTTCTGAGACAACGCAATAACTACTTTTTTCCCCCACCTTTATCTTTCATTACAGTTTTCCAAATGAATTTGCAGTGTTAAAATACCACATGGTTCTTTAAAGATTTGGCTTCCCAACAGGTTGAATGTAGTTACGTGTGAAGTGATCACATTATGGGCATTCCATATCACATAATTTCAGTCCAGTCATCTGTCAGTTTGGAAATAGAAAATCAAATTAAGCTCCAGTTTCACTTGTGGAGTGCATCCAGGTTCACTAAGCATCAAAGCAAAAATCTATCAGTATAGCTGCAGGTGCCAGGAGAATGAATTTTAATCACCTCAGTTATTACCATTGAATCTTTGCTTCTAAATCTGCACAATTGCATCAGCAGCCACCTGTTTTCACTGTAACTGTATTATATAGGTTGCCATGGAAATAAATAATCTGCACAATGAGCGACAGACAATATCTATATTAATCATAACCTGTCCCTTAGATATATAGGTTATCAAACCTTTGTTATCTACAATGACTGAATACTTTAGTAGTAGGTATTGTAATTTCAAATGACAGGGTTTGCATTACGTTCTTACCTTGACAAAAGGATTAAAACAAGAGCACACTAAATTATTTTATTTTGCACGGAAGTAGTTTATTTTCTTGGAACTAATTTTATTTTGATTTTGGAAATGAAGTAACGCATATAAATGTGGCATTTATAGAACCGTCCCTCACAGGACCTGAAAAATTCCACCTTGGTGCAAGACTTAAGTACCTCATAATGAAATCCAATCACATGTTCTCGGTGAACACAATGCATTTCTAGATGTGCTAGACTAGTCTTCTGTACATTTAATGTAAGCAATCATAGCACATAGACAGCACAACAGGCCCTTTGGCCCACTATGTGCCAAACATGATGGTAAATTAAACTAATCTCAGCCTGCACGTGATCCATATCTCTCCATTCCCTGCATGTCCATGTGTTATCTGCATATCTAAAGGCCTCTGAAATACCTCAACCATATCTTCCTCCACCACTATCCCTTGCTGCGCCTTTCAGTCACCCACCAGCCCCTGTGTATAAAAACAAACCTTGCTCTGTGCTTGTCCTTTAACCTATGCCCCTCTTGCTTTTAAAGCTATGCCCTCTAGTTCATGACATTTCTACCCTGGAGGAAAAAGATTCTGACTCTCTACCTTATCTATAGCTCTCATAATTTTATACACTTCTTTCAGTCTCCCCTCAAACTCTACTGCAATATTTTAAGAATAGCAGGCAGTGACTAGTGGGGGTGCCGCAAGGCTCGGTGCTGTGACTGCAGCTATTTACAATATGCATTCATGATTGAGATGAAGGAATTAATAGTAATGTTAGCAAATTTGCAGATGATACAAATCTGGGTGGCAGTGTGAAGAGGATGCTCTGAGGATGCAGGGTGACTTGGACAGGCTGGGTGAGTGGGCAGACAGGGGCGGAAATCACTTTTAAGACATGGGGGGGGGAACACAGTGAGGCCTGACATCTAGGACAGGGGTCGGCAACCTACAGCCCATGGGACGGATTCGGCCCGTAACCTGAAATCATCCTGCACGCTGGCGTTTTTTTTTTCAATTAGTTTTCGCAGCCTGGGAACTGCAGCCAGTCCCAGGGCAAGCGAGCCGACCTGGGAACTGCAGCTAGTCCCGGGCTGCTAGATTCTAGATGCTGGCGGCCTCCAACTGGAATCAATCTTGAGGGCTCCGGTTGCAGAGCCTGTGAACTTACCACCACGGAGCTGGCTGACTTCGGAGGCTGTGGTGGCGTTGCGGCTGCGACCTGACTTCGGTGGCTTCGCTTTTGCTGCAACATGTTTCACAAAACATGGTGGGGATTGTCCCCCACCTCTCAAAACATGGGGGGAACAGGTCCCACGTCCCCCCCCATCCACCCCCCAGGATTTCCACCCATGCGCAGATGCATTGCAGATGCAATATATGAAATTCTTAAGGGATTGGACACTCTAGATGGCAGGAAATATGTTCCCGATGTTGGGGTCGTCCAGAACCAGGGGCCACAGTTTAAGAATAAGGGGTAGGCCATTTAGAACTGAGATGAGGAAAAACTTTTTCACACAGAGAGTTGTGAATTTGTGGAATTCTCTGCCTCAGAAGGCAGTGGAGGCCGATTCACTGGATGCATTCAAAAGAGAGTTAGATAGAGCTCTTAGGGCTAGCGGAACCAAGGGTCTATGGGGAGAAGGCAGGAATGGGGTACTGATTGTGGATGATCAGCCATGATAACATTGAATGGCGGTGCTGGCTCGAAGGGCCGAATGGCCTACTCCTGCACCTAGTGTCTATGTATCTATGGCAGATCAGGTGGCTGGCACTTGGGATGTTGCACAGTTGCAGTGTGATGTTAGAGTGCAATTAGTAGAATTTATAAGGGGAATCTGTAGATATATGGACTTTCAGAGACTTTTTGATAAGGTCCTACGAAAGAAGTTAATGTGCAAAATTATAGCACATTTGATCGGTGAAATATACTGACTTGGGCTGAGAATTGGTTGATTGAGAGGAAACTGGGAGTGGCAGGCAAGGACTAGCAGAGATACCGTAGAGATCAGAAGATAGGCACAAAATGCTGGAGTAACTCAGAGGATCAGGCAGCATCTCTGGAGAAAAGGAATAGGTGATGTTTCGGGTCGAGACCCTTCTTCAGAGATCAGTAAATGTTTTGGTGCAATTCTACAAGACCTGATGTCATCTGTTACCAGCCCTGATTTCCTCTGACTTTTTCTCGCCACCAGTTTATTTCACGCTCCCCCCCCCCCCCCACCCCCCAGTCTGAGGAAGGTAGAAAGGTTCTGACCTGAAACGCAACCTATCCATTTTATCCAGAGATGCTGCCTGACCTGCCTGAGTTACTCCAGCAATTTGTGTCTATCATAGGAAGCCCCTCTTCCTATTTTCTAAGTTTCATTGTAACATCAAAGAGTCCTGCCCAACATGAACCTCTGCTGGGTGTCCGGAACTGAATATGCCACCTTCTGTGTGTTGCCACAGCTATTGATCATCATAGCAGCATGGTGTGTATAAAAAGTAATAAATACTTTCTCTAATCAATAAATTCCCTGCCCTGGCATCCACCATTGATCATCGTAACAGCATGTTGCTGGCAGTTGTATTATTATACACCTACGAATCAAGGACAAATCAATTGCAAAATACCTCTGCTGATTTGAGTAATGGCTCCCATTGCAAACTTACGCACCTGTCCCACTTACACGACCTTTAAAGGCGCCTGCCAGCAACCGTCATAGGGCGCCGAAATTTTCAACAAGTTGAAAATTCAGTGACGACCAGAAAGACGCTACGACTCTTTGGAGACCTCTCACGGCCATAGGAGGTCACCCGCAATATGTTGCCAGGGGTTGCCTGTATGGTCGTGAGAGGTCTCCTATGGTCGCGAGAGGTCTCCAAAGAGTTGTAGCGTCTTTCTCGTCGCCGCTGAATTTTCAACATGTTGAAATTTTGGTGACCTATGACGGGTGCCAGCAGTCACCTGTAAAGGTCGCGAAAGTGGGACCGGCCCTTAACACTTTAGAACTCTGGCCTTGTCTGAGCAAGGTTGTGTTTCACAAGTTAATTTGTACCTATTGTGCATTTTATGTATAATTACTTGATCACAGCTTAAGCTAACTGAGTCTATATACGACTGACTACACATCATCTGTATTAGTGTAGGGATCTTCATCGAGCTCTGTTCAGAATTGATCTGCGTACCTCACACATCACCGGTTCAACACACATGTACTTGAATTGCAGGATTTCTGTATCAGGGGCTTATGTAACGGGGAATCATGTGTTAATTTAAAATGTATTCAACTTTTTTAACAGTTTTAGTTGGCAAGGACCCAGTGGGCCAAAGGGCCTGCTTCCACGCTATATCTCTAAATTAACAAAGTTATTTTTCAAACTAAGTTATATTTAGAAAGTCACAGTGTATCCAAAGGGAAATCACTGACACAAGTATAATTTTACTGCTTTCACTCCTGGGGTCATAACCATGAGCTAAACACATTGAGGGCAGATAGAGAAGGAACTTGTCAGGGGACGCTGAGAAAAAAAGAAACCCCTTCTTGAGTTTTTCACAACATTGCAATACTGATTTACTTTAAGTGTAGGAAGGGACTGCAGATGCTGGTTTAAATCGAAGACAGACACAAAATGCTGGAGTAACTCAGCGGGTCAGACAGCATCTCTGGAGAGAAGGAATGGGTGACCTTTCGGGTCGAGACTGAAGAAGGGTCACGAACGAAAACGTCACCTATTCCTTTTTTCCAGAGATGTCGTCTGGGTTACTCCAGCTTTTTGTGTCTACTGATTTGCTTTAAGATGGCCAGAAACTTTCAGTCAATGGTCGATGTGTCATTTGGAATACAATACTCCTCGGGCTTAACATGAAGGACGCTATGGGAGATGCCCCAATAAGTATAAAATGTTGTGCCTTAAACATCTTGTTAAATATTACCAGCTGTTGGTGAGAGTTTTATATCTAAACCAAGAATTTATAAAAGATTTTACGTAAGAATTACCATTTTGTCATTGATAGTTTTATATAGAGAGATAAGGAATGTTCACAAAAACTCATAAATCTTCTTGTGTATGGCGTGCACAGCCTAAAGTTGTAGGACAACTTGTTCTATTTGATCTTATTTGATTGTGCACACGGGTTGATTGCATTCGTCGAAACAGGGCGGACCACGTGAAGGTTGCAATTTTCCACCCCAACTCATAAATGAAGCTCCACAATTACTAAAATAGCATCCAGAATATAGAAGAAGAATTGCCCGTTCAGCCCATTAACCCAATCCTGGAAACCAATTAGATTACCAAATCTGTACTCTTCTGTTTCACATCTTAAATCAAACTCGATGCAACCTGTTTATATTATCTTTGAAATGTAATTTGATCCAATGTATACAGAACAATGGGGAAATTTTTCATTGTCCTTCATATAAAAGGATGATTATGATTTAATTCCTTAACAATTGATATAATTCAATAGCACTCTCGTGCCTACGATTTTCTCTTGAGGACAGAGTTCTTGTATTAATCTTGTTGTTTCTGGTTTTCATGTTAAAGATATTGATGATACTTCTCCTCAAAGAAATACAAGCTAAATACATTCAACATCACCCCCATTTTTCATGACCAAATACATTTTGCAATTTTTAACTCCCTCACAAAATTAATTCCACAATCTCCTTCCACCCTAATGAAATTAGACAGAAATTATTGCTGATTTTCTAACAATGTCATATTTGTTTTGCAGCTTATTTACTCACCTACATTGTTAAGTCGCTGGTCTTCTTGGCTTCACAT
>JAXLNO010001341.1:344796-430887 GCA_038087875.1 Malacoraja senta
AAGGCCACCAGCATATTCATAGAAACATAGAAACATAGAAAATAATTACAGGAGTAGGTCATTCGGCCCTTCGAGCCTGCACCGCCATTCAATATGATCATGGCTGATCATCCAACTCAGTATCCTGTACCTGCCTTCTCTCCATACCCCCTGATCCCTTTAGCCACGAGGGCCACATCTAACTCCCTCTTAATTATAGCTAATGAACTGGCCTCAACTACCTTCTGTGGCAGAGAATTCCACAGATTCATCACTCTCCGTGTGAAAAATGATTTTCTCATCTCGGTCCTAAAAGACTTCCCCCTTATCCTTAAACTGTGACCCCTTGTTCTGGACTTCCCCAACATCAGGAACAATCTTCCTGCATCTAACCTGTCCAACCCCTTAAGAATCTTGTAAGTTTCAATAAGATCCCCCCTCAATCTTCTAAATTCTAGCGAGTACAAGCCGAGTCTATCCAGTCTTTCTTCATATGAAAGTCCTGCCATCCCAGGAATCAGTCTGGTGAACCTTCTCTGTATGGCAAGAATGTCTTTCCTCAGATTTGGTGACCAAAACTGTAAGCAATACTCCAGGTGTGGCCTCACCAAGACCCTGTACAACTGCAGTAGAACCTCCCTGCACTTATACTCAAATCCTTTTGCTATAAATGCTAACATACCATTCGCTTTCTTCACTGCCTGCTGCACCTGCATGCCTACCTTCAATGAATGGTGTACCATGACATCCAGATCTCGTTGCATCTCCCATTTTCCTAATCGGCCACCATTCAGATAATAGTCTACTTTCCTGTTTTTGCCACCAAAGTGGATAACCTCACATGTATCCACATTATACTGCATCTGCCATGCATTTGCCCACTCATCCAACCTATCCAAGTCACCTTGCAGCCTCCTAGCATCCTCCTCACAGCTAACACTGCCCCCCAGCTTCGTGTCATCCGCAAACTTGGAGATGTTGCATTCAATTCCCTCATTCAGATCATTAATATATATTGTAAATAGCTGGGGTCCCAGCACTGAGCCTTGCGGTACCCCACTAGTCACTGCCTGCCATTCTGAAACGGACCCGTTTACTCCTACTCCTTGCTTCCTGTCTGCCAGCCAGTTCTCTATCCACATCAATACTGAACCCCCAATACCGTGTGCTTTAAGTTTGCATACTAATCTCTTATGTGGGACCTTGTCGAAAGCCTTCTGAAAGTCCAGATATAACACATCCACTGGTTCTCCCTTATGCACTCTACTAGTTACATCCTCGAAAAATTCTATAAGATTCGTCAGACATGATTTACCTTTCATAAATCCATGCTGACTTTGTCCAATGATTTCACCACTTTCCAAATGTGCTGCTATCCCATCTTTAATAATTAACTCTAGCATTTTCCCCACTACCGATGTTAGACTAACTGGTCTGTAATTCCCCGTTTTCTCTCTCCCTCCCTTTTTTAAAAGTGGGGTTACATTAGCTACCCTCCAATCCTCAGGAACTACTCCAGAATCTAAAGAGTTCTGAAAAATTATCACTAATGCATCCACTATTTCTGGGGCTACTTCCTTAAGTACTCTGGGATGCAGCCTGTCTGGCCCTGGGGATTTATCGGCCTTTAATCCATTCAATTTACCTAACACCACTTCCCGGCTAACTGGGATTTCACTCAGTTCCTCCATCTCATTTGACCCCCGGTCCTCTGCTATTTCCGGCAGATTATTTATGTCTTCCTTAGTGAAGACAGAACCAAAGTAGTTATTCAATTGGTCTGCCATATCCTTGTTCCCCATGATCAATTCACCAGTTTCTGACTGCAAGGGACCTACATTTGTTTTAACTAATCTTTTTCTCTTCACATATCTATAAAAACTTTTGCAGTCAGCTTTTATGTTCCCTGCCAGTTTTTTTTCATAATCTATTTTCCCTTTCCTAATTAAGCCCTTTGTCCTCCTCTGCTGGACTGAATTTCTTCCAGTCCTCTGGTAGGCTGCTTTTTCTGGCTAATTTGTATGCTTCATCTTTTGTTTTGATACTATCCCTGATTTCCCTTGTTATCCACGGATGCGCTACCTTCCCGGATTTATTCTTTTGCCAAACTGGGATGAACAATTGTTGTAGTTCATCCATGCAGTCTTTAAATGCCTTCCATTGCATATCCACCGTCAACCCTTTAAGAATCACTTGCCAGTCTATCTTGGCCAATTCATGTCTCATACCCTCAAAGTTACCCTTCTTTAAGTTCAGAACCCTTGTTTCTGAATTAACAATGTCACTCTCCATCCTAATGAAGAACTCAACCATATTATGGTCACTCTTGCCCAAGGGTTCACGGACCATCTCACCTGGTCACTCTCTCTTCACCCCTCTCGCATCAGGCAGGCGACACAGAAACTTGAAAACACATACCCATCCCCCTCTCGCCTTTATACTGGCAGTATCTTCTCTACTTTTTCAGTCCAAGCAAAGTCTCGACCTGAAACCTTGAATGTCCATTCCCTCCATGGATGCTGCTTGAGTTTCTCCAACCTTTTGCTTTTGGCTCAAGACTCCAGCATCTGCAGTTTCCTGTGCGCACATATTCTGGCTTTCTATTGTTTCCCATCCAATTGGTTTGATCATCCATCACAATCAAGTTTTAAACTTCCCATCCCTGACATTCTACCAGATCCTGTACTTCTAATAATCCAAGATGACCTCTATTCCAATATGGTGGCTTTTGAATGGTATCTCTGCACTTTGACCTTTCCCACACATTTTCTCTTTGTCTGCTTTTCCCAGCCAACATCATACTCCCACCACTATTCATCTTAATTCTGCCTGGGCCTCCCACTGTATGAAGATCTCTGATGCATTTATAATATCCATGCATCCTGAACTCAAACTAAGAGCTTCTCCAGACCGAAGTGCACATATTAAAATGATTGATTCTCCTCTGCTGGATAAGACTTTAGTTTTACTTCAGCTTCCAAAAGAATAATCGTACTTTGTGAGTGTTTATGATATTAGTATATAGTTTTGTTCACTTTAGTTTAGAGCTATTGCGCGGACACATGGCCTTCGGCCCACCGCGTCCGCGCCGACCAGCGATCCTCATACACTAGCATTGTCTTACACACTAGGGACAATTTACAATATTTACCAAAGCCAAATTAACCTAAAAACCTGTACGTCTTCAGAGTGTGGGAGGAAACTGGAGATCCCGGGGGAAACCCACACGGTCACGGGGAGAAAGTGCGAACTCCGTACAGACAGCACCATAGTCAGGATCAGACCGGGGTCTCTGGTGCTGTAAGGCGGTAACTCTACCGCTGTGCCACAGTGCCACCACATATAGTTGATGTTATTGAAGAAATGTATCCACTTATATTGATAATAGTTCATACCACTTCTGCTGAAGTTGTATGCAGTTGGCAAGAGAGCTGCAGGTAAATTATTCATCCATCTGTTCTTAGCTGATACTGGAATGACACTGAAATAGACTTTGTCAGAAGGAAAACGATGCTCTGATTTACATGACCTTTGCTACAGATGTTCAACTTTAAAGATTTCCATGTGCGAAGCAGAGATTTCGACAAAAAGTGCCTGAAAGATGAAGTGTTTTCTCACAAAGAATGATTATTGTATGGTTAAACTCACATACACATTGTATTAAAGAAATCCCAAGGAAGGGCTCGATGCCAAATGCATAAAAATTACACATATGAATCACTGGGAAAAAAGATAGTCTGAAAACACATTTCATCGAGTGTTGGGCTCTTTACGTAAATGTCCCGTGGCAATTCACAGAAAATGACGCAAGAAATGGCAGCAGAATTTAGAAAATTAACCCAATGTACAATCAGGAAGAGGTCAGAGGTTTTGAAGATGGAGTGCACAGTAATTCAATTTGTTTAGATGGAGTATGCACAGAATACTCCAAATGTGGCCTAACTAAACTTAGTCCTCTGGAGCTGCATCATAACTTCCTGACACATTCTCAATGCTTTAATCAATGAAGGCAAGCATACCATACACCTTCTTTACCACTCTGGTTATTGATTCTCCTACTATGGGTTAAACAAAAAAACACTGTGCATTTACTCTATTTATTCCTCTCATGAGCTTAGGCCGCCTGTTCTTTACCACAGGCACACCTTCTTTACCACTCTGTCTACCGGCAAATCCCATCGGCAAACTGGATGTGGAGAACATGTTTCCATTAGTGGGAAAGTCTATAACTAGAGGTCGTAGTCTGAGAATTAATGGACTTTCTTTTAGGAAGAAGATGAGGAGACATTTCTTTAGTCTGAGGGTAGTAAATCTGCGGAACTCTTTGCCACAGAAGGCAGTAGAGGCCAAGTCAGTGGATATTTTTCAGGCAGAGATCGATAGATTTTTGATTAGTACAGGTGTCAGATGTTATGGGGAGAAGGCAGGAGAATGGGGTTAGGAGGGAGAGATAGAACATCCATGATTGAATGGCCGAGTAGACCTTATAACCCTTGGCAGCGTTGATGTTCAGGGGAGTCTTGGAGCCCAGCTTCATGGCTCCCTGAAAGTGGCAACACAAGTGAAGATTTACAAGGATGTTGCCAGGACTTGAGGACAGGCATAGGGAGACAGGAATGAAAAATATGTCCCTCGGGTTCCTATTAAATGACAGGCTAGGATCATTGCTTGGAGCGCAGGTGGGGTGACCTTATAAAGATAATGAGAGGAATAAATAGAGTAAATGTACAGCGTTTTTCACCCAGAGTAGGAGAATCAAGAACCAAAGGATATAGGTTTAAGGTGAGAGGGGAAAGATTTAATGGGAACCTGAGGGGCAACCATTTCACACAAAGAGTGGTGGGTGTATGGAACAAGCTGCCAGAGGAGGTAGTTGAGGCAGGTACTATCATAATGTTTAAGAAACATTTAGACAGGTACATGGATAGGATAGGTTTAGAGGGATATGGGCCAAACACAGGCTGGTGGGACTAATGTTGATGGGACATGTTTGTCGGTGTGGGCAAGTTGGGCTGATGGACCAGCTTCCACATTGTATCACTCTATGACTATTTCCAATGTAATCAAAATACTTGAGAGAATATAAAACAGCACAGCGCAGGAACAGGCTCTTCAACGGTCTTTGCCAAACATGATGCTAAAATAAAGGGTGGTGGGTGTATGGAACAAGCTGCCAGAGGAAGTCATTGAGACAGGTACTATCACAAAAATTAAGAGACATTTGGGCAGGTACCTGGATAGGAAAGATTTAGAAGGAAAAGTTTATACGGGCCAAGCGCAGGCAAGTTGGACTAGTGTAGATGGAGCATGTTGATCGGTGTGGGCTAGTTGGGCTGAAGTGCCTGTTTTCATACTGTATGACTCTATGATTCTAAGTGTCCAATTTTAAAACAATTATACCAATTTTAACTAAGGAGATGGAATGTGCATGGTATCCCTAACAACAGAAACATGACATCCCACCCTTTGCTACCTGCAATTTTCATACATATCAAATTCCAATGTTTAGCTGGTTTCCAACAAGAATCACTCATGCGCCCAGTTCCTGATGGAGAAGGTGCAACAGAAATAATCATAACTGCCCCAGTTGCTTTGCTCCATAAACTCACATTGGCACCTTGACCTGACTAAACCGCCTTCACGTTTTCACTTCCATCAAATCCATGATTACCGCTGCCTTCTAAACAGTAAGTTAAGGAACTTAAGCCTGTGTTGTTTCTTAACGCACGCACTAACTGGTTCCTCAACACTCGCTCTTAAAACCCGCCGCAATTATACTGCTACGTCTGACAATATAATTCCCATTTGCCTCCTCCAGCATCTGGTTACAAGAACCAAACTTGTAACTGTGAAATGTTTTGGGCGTTGCTGGGGTGAACAGCACCTTCAGTTTCTCAGCAATCTCACCAAATGGAATGTTTATTGCCCTCTGCAGTGCCACAAATTTGCCAGTGTCCTGTGTCAGATCTCACCTCTACTAATAACATGTTTCACAACCCCCCCCCCCCCCCACCCCACCACCGATGTTTTACCACCCTTTGCTCTTATCACCCATCGCCACGACCATTATCAATAATTATCAATTATCAAATTATGAATGATCATTATCAGTCGGAAGAAGGGCCCTGACTAGAAACAAGAAGGGGGAAGAGCCATGGGCGAGAGGGGTGTATCAGGGGGGCTGGGGGGAGGAGCCAGCGAGGGGGACCAGAGGGGCTGGAATTGGCGGTGCGATGGGGACTCACAGCGGGCGCTGGTCGTTGTCCTCCGCCGGGATCAGAGTCTCCGCTTTCCGTTTGGCGACATCTCCAGCTCCGGGCTGGGCTGGGTCTCCAACTCCGGGCTGGGCTGGGTCTCAGACTCTGGGCTGGGCTGGGTCTCCCACGCTGGGCTGAGCTGGGCAGGGTCTCCAACGCTGGGCTGGGTCGGTCTCCGACGCTGGGCTGGGTCTCCGACGCTGGGCTGCTTAATGCTGGGCTGCTTGGGGCTGGGCTGCTTGGGGCTGGGCTGTTAGGGGCTGGGCTGCTTGGTGGTCCCTCGGAAAATTATGTCCGGTTGGAAACCTCCGCCGGCCGTCCTCAGCTCCAGTAAAGACACGATGGCGCAGGAAGGGGTGGACCATCCCGGTGAGTGACAGGGAGAAGAGACTAATCCACGCGGCGGTGAACGGCAGGAGAAGAGATCGATCTGTGCACGCACGGTTTTTAAGATTTTATAAAAACCTCGCTAACTTTTACAACATTCAACCGATCGGAACGAAACTTGGTGCAATCGCAGCATAGGAGAATGGTGAGTGAACTGGCAAAAAATCGTAGCACAATCGCGAACTGTTTTTGCGCAAATAGAAAGACTTGCACAAACCGGAAGATAACAAGTTCAGAGTTTGCGTTAGGTATAGATAGATTATAAATAGTACTGAAATGTTCTCTCCTTCAGCCTTCAGGATAGTCAGAAGTTTACTTTTGGTTAAATATCATTTACATTAACAAATGGGTTGTAATAACAGGCTTCAATTTTCCATAGTTTATAGTAAAATTCAATCCTGGAGACAGACATTTACTGCTTGCAAAGGCCAATTTGCCGGATTCAGGTCAATTTAAGATCAGCTTCTCTGAGTACAGAATGATCACGTTCCAAATAACTGCACAATTCTCAAAAAACAATTGAAATTTGACAAAGGCCTGTCAAATTCTCTTCTTTGCAATGGATTTCGATTTCAGAAAGAAAAGCATTTACAGAGGTATCACGTGCTGTGACCTTTCAGTGTGCCTTATCTTAAAGGAGGTCATGCAGACATCTCGCTGTAAGCACTGACCTCTCATCACAGGACTGCATTCATCAGCCGTGCACTTCCAACATCTTGCTTACATTTGTCACCTACTCCAACAAATGAAACAGGGTGGATAGACACTAAATGCTGGGGTAACTGAGCGGGACAAGCAGCGTCTCTGGAGAGAAGGAATGGGTGATGTTTCAGCTCGAGACCCTTCTTCAACAGGGTGCTTAGTTAGAACAAAGGCTTTCTATACCAATGCTTAAAATCGACGGGACTAAAAACGTAATGGCTGTACTACAAGCAACAGATCCAAAAAGCATGTAACGTAAGCATTGAACTGGCAATGAATTCATTGTGGGTCCCAGTGAGTAGATGTTAGAATGTATTGCATTTGGATCTCATTCTGTGTACAAAATCATGAGATAAATAGATCTGAGAGAAGCACAGAGTCTCTTGCCCAGAGTAGGGGAATCGCGACCCAGTGGACATAGCTTTAAGGTGAGGGGGGAGAAAGATTTAATAGGAATCTGAGGGGTAACTTTTTCACACAAAGGGTGGTTGATGTATGGAACGAGCTGCCAGAGGAGGAAGTTGATGCAGCTAATATCATAACATTTAAGAAACATTTAGACAGGTACATGGATAGGGCAGGTTTATAGGGATATGGGCCAAACCCAGGCAAGTGGGACAAGTGTTGATGGGACATGTTTGTCGATGTGGGCAAGTTGGCCTGTTTCCACGCTGCGAGACTCTATGAGTCTATCCCTGGTGTAAAGCAGACACACTGTACACCAGTTTTGCAGGAGGATATCAGGTACCTGGTATGTGTCTTTACTGCCCCTACTTTGTCACCGAGGCCATCCAGGTGGAGTGTACCACGTTAGGAGTTACTCAGCTCAATATATTACAGGACTTCCAAACAAAGGTTTGGTGCTTTTTCTGCCACGTTGGTACCAGCACACAGCAGGTATTTGTTGTCCACCTGCAAGACTGGTCTGCATGGTGCCTGCTTTACACCTGATCTCGTAGGGCAAAATCTCCACTCACTGATCCAGGACCTGCAACATAGTCATTGCCAATTTGAAGCTTACGTTACATGCTTTCTGGATCTGTTGTTTGAAGTACAGCTGCTATGTTTTTACACCTTTCCAATTTAAGCATTGGCATTAAAAAGTCTTGATTCTAACTAAAGGGCCTGTTTCATTTGTTGGAGTATGTGAGGGCGACTTGGTGGTGCCGCAGTAGATTTGCTGCTTTACGTCGACAGAGACCCGGGTTCGATCCTGACTCTGGGTGCTTGTCCGTATGGAATTTGTACGTTCTCCCCGTGACCTACGTGGGTTTTCTCCGGGATCTCCGGTTTCTTCCCACACTCCAAAGACGTATAGGTTTGTAGGTTAATTAGCTCGGTATAAATGTAAATTGTCCTTAGTGTGTGTAGGATAGCGTCAGTGTGCGGGGATCGCTGGTCGGCGCGGACTCGATGGGTCGGAAAGGGCCGGTTTCTGCGCTGTGTCTCCAAACTAAAGCTAAGCAATATGTTGGAAGTATCTTGCACAGATGGGGTGTCCTGTGCCACTTCAGTCCGTAGAAATGCAATACCTGTTCCCCCAACCTGGAGACCTGGATGGAGGCTGATTGAGCCTCCAGATCAATGTCTACCATGCTTTTGCCTTCAGCACAAATAATCTTTTGATCAGGTATGGTTCCTGATAATTAGCACAGCTCATTAGCACCTCCTAATGAGGCAGGTACTATTGCAACTTTTTAAGAAACATTTAGACAGGTACATGGATGAGATAGGATGGGTTTAGAGGAATATGTGCCAAATGCAGGCAGGTGGGAATAGCGCTGAGGCATGTTGGTCAGCGTGGGCAAGTTGAGCCGAAGGGGCTGCTTCCACACTGTATGACTCCATGACTCTAATTGAAGACACTTTTTCCCCAGACTACCCTTCCAATAAATCTATCGGTTCTCTTTTATCTTCATTCAGCCTGTCTCTAATTACTCTTACCAATTTCTACAGATGCACTATAGAAAGATTCCTATCAGGATGCATCAGAACTTGGTTTTGGCAACAGCCCAAGACCACAAGAAATTACAAAGAACATAGCAGTTAGAACAGTACACCACAGGAACAGACCCTTTTGCTCACAAAGTCCATACTGAACAAGATGCCAAGTTAAACTAATCTTCACTGCCTGCCTGTGATCCATATCGTACCATACCCAGCATATCCACCTGCCTATCCAAAAGCATCTTCAATGCCACTATTGTATTTGCCTCCACCACCTACCCTGGAACAAAAATCATGGATGCAGCTCAGTCCATCACACATACCAGCCTCCTCGACCATCTAATCCATCTACACTTTATGCTGCCTCAGGAAAGCAGGCAACATAATCATGGACTTTTCTTCCCTTTCCTCCCTTCTCTCATCGAGCAGAAGATACAAAGGTTTGGAAGCAGGTACCGCAGATTCGGGAACAGTTTCTTCCCCACTGTTATCAGACTACTGAATGGGACCTCTCATAAGCTAAGGGTGTAGTCCTAATTTCCCAACCTACCTCGTTGCTGCCCTTGCAATTTTTTAATCTGCACTTTCTCTGTGGCTGTAACACTACATTCAGAAGGTAGACACAAAATGCTGGAGTAACTCAGCGGGTGAGGCAGCATCTCTGGAGAGAAGGAATGGGCGATGTTTCGGGTCGAGACCTTTCTTCAGACTCCTGGTTCAGAAGCCTGGTTAATTTCCTCATTGCACTACCTGCTTTACATGTGTGTGACTTGATAGTACTCATGTATGTTATAATTTGATTGAATAGCATGCAAACAAAGTTTTTCCGCTGCATCTTAATGTACATGATAATAAAACCAATACAATTGGGAACAATGAGGAAAGAGACATAGAAAGTCTGTGAAACCAGTGGCATTCAGATGCAGGAAAACGCGAGAAATTGCTTTGAGCAAATACAGGAGGAGAAAAGGAGAGGCAATCACAGGGGGAAGAAACGAGCGAGATCTAGTGTTTGCAAGAAAATGAGAAACTTCTTAGGGTGAAGGTGAAGAGGCCTATTGAGAGAGCTAAACAAAGAATGAAGAAAGAGAGATGACTGAGCAGGGTACTTAGAAGAGAAAGAGGTGCCTTGTTGAAAAGGTGAACAAAGGGAACCTGTTGAGAATTAGAAGAAAGAGAAGCACATCATGACCCATTGATCGTGAAGCAAAATGGTGCTGTTGTGGGGGGTAGGCTTTCTGTCTCTACAGGGAGTGGACGATGATTGTTCTCTGGGCTTATTGGGCCTGTGTTATAAATTGGAGCATCGCCTGACCTCACATTAGTAATGGGTAATATATTAGTGGTCATGTCATTAGTCATATTTAAATGTTCGAACAGTATTGTTTAGTTCAGTTTAGTTTAGCTTAGAGATACAGCGCAGAAACTGGCCCCTTTGCCCACTGAGTGCCAACCAGCGATCCCCGCACACTAACACTATCCTACAAACCAGGGACAAATTATAATTTTTTACCGAAGTAAATTGACGTACAAGCCCGTATGTCTTTGGAGTGTGGGAGGAAACTGGAGCACACGGAGAAACCCCACGTGATCATAGAGAGAACATACAAACTTTGTATAGACAGCTCCCACAGTCGAGATCGAACCCAGGTCTCTGGCGCTGTAAGGCAGCAACTCTACCACTGCGCTACTGTGCCGGCCCTTCTGAATATTGTGGTGTAATTTCCGAAGTTAGCCACAGTTTGGAAATCCCTCTGCTTTGCAATGCCGAGCATGCCATGAAAAACATTTCTCTCATTATCGAAGATTTGGGATTGAATAGGACCTGGGATGAATATTTCCTTATTCTGTCAACTGCAAGGGCTCGAAGGTAAATTACTTGAGGCAGACCCACGCATGTTTCTAGTAGGTATAGACTCATAGGAAAACATTTGTATAGAATTTATTTTCAAATTGGCACCTCTGATTAGAATGGAAAATAGAAATGTATTCTAGTTGGGGAATCAATGACAAGAAATAAACCATTAAATATTCATCACAAGAATGGCAAGAGAGCTTAGAAATTTAAACACAGAGGTACAGAATGTATTTCCACCGGGAGTGATTGAGGCAGAGGGATATTTAATATAAAAACAGATGGCAGCAAGTGAATTGGAAGCATTACATGGACATCGGTATTTTAAGTTGTGCAGCCAGTTGACTATCAGTTGGATACTTTCAACAAACTCATCAGAATATAATTTGTTCCAGATCCTATCCCCCAACTCCTTCTTCGCTAAATCGACGAATACCTAAATCGGGGCTACCTCCTGCACCTGTGCAGAACTCATGGACTTTATTAACTTCACAACACTGGGTGGCAAGTTAGCGTAGCGGTAGAGTTGCTGCCTTACAGCCCCAGAGACCCAGGTTCGACATTGACTATGGCCGTTGTCTGTATAGAGTTTGGATATTCTCCCCGTGACCTGCGTGGGTTTTCTCTGGGTGCTCCGGTTCCCGCCCATACTCCAAAGACATACAGGTTTGTAGGTTAATTTGCTTGATAAAATTGTAAATACATAAAATAATATGGTCAGGACCAGCATCAGTCTGTGTTAGTTAAAAATGAGTAGCCAACAAAGCCCTGAATTAGATTAGAGCTGCAAATTTTGCAAAGGGTTTTCATTTTCCCTAAATAATTTATTAAGTAGCAATAAATATAAAAATCCTGTCTATATCCTCCTGAAACAATGGTGCCCAAAATGCAAGGTGCAGAGACACGAGAAGATTTCTTGGGGCACATCCTGGGAGCAGTCAGAGCGGGTTATCATAACTAATCTTATAATTAATCTTATATTTGCGTTTAAAATAAATGCATCCAAGATTATATCTGTGCTTCTGAATGAAATAGGATACAATGTTTATTTTGGATCAAGCCCACAGAACTATCACTGGAATTTGCGAACTGTAATCAAAGTTCAATGTGTACAGATTTTTTCATTGCAAAAGCATGTGCAGCTCCCATAGACTGGCAGGGTTCTAAAGTCATTCTCAACAGCAGTAAAACGTTATTCAGCTACTTGTCTTAAAAGGATCCCATTCAAAGGGCTGCCACCAGTTTGAAGGTCTGGATAAAAAGTGTTTTGTCCTTTAATTTGTTGTAAGGTCAATGACCTCAACGCCAGCTCAGTAGGGACCCAGGAGACAAGATGCTGTCCTGGTGATCAAGCCTAGTGGTTTGCACAATCAGTAACACAGTTTGAAGCTAATCCTTTCACCATGATGTGGCAAACGGCAGCAAAACTGCATCCTTAACAGTTCTATTGACATCGGCACTTGTTACAAACACTGAGGAATGGACAACAAAACATTTGTCCCCACAGAAGGACACTGTAATCATTTTCCCCCCAAAATAATGCCTACTTCATCTAAAACAACAGCTGCTTTGGTTGTGCTGATATCCACCTTAGCAGATAACTGGTGCATTAGACTAAGGTTGCAATATAAAAACCACACTGAACAAAGGTGTATGAGAATGAGGAATAAGATCTAACGGGTCTTTTTAAAAGCATTTAGTTCAGGATGAAAATAAAGTCAGGATGATTAACACAAGTATAATGCTTAGTAGCTTCAAACGCTACTAACCCAGTGTAATCAAATTCATAATTTTCAATTGCAAAACTATTCATCAAAATTATTAATTATAAACACCAAAAGGATTTTATGGGACATGAGGGGTAACCTTTTCATTCAGAGGGTGATGAGTATATGGAACGAGCTGCCGCAGGAGGTAGTTGAGGCAGGGACCATCACAACGTTTAAGATAGTACCTGCTTATCGGTACTATCGGCAGGTACATGGATCGGACAGGTTTCGAGAGATTTGGGCCACACGCAGGCAGGTGGGATGAGTGTAGGTGGGACATGTCGGTCGGTGTAGGCAAGTTGGGCTGAAGGGCCTGTTTCCACACTGTATGACCCCATCACTCAATGACTCTATGACACAAACAAATAATGAATTCAATTACTTAGCACAAAGCCTGTGTACAATATCTACATTCAGATCATACATTCAACATTTGATACTTCACCTAAAAACACAAGTATTACTGATCTTTCTTTTTCCTACTGAAGCGTAACATAACAACTAATTTTACATTATCATCTTCCATCGAACACAAAATGTAAAGCATGTCACTATATTATTGCCCTTTAATTTTTTTTTGTTTAATTCAATTTCTTTGTCATCCACCATATTTGTTTTTTATCATTTTACTTTCCATTCTCTCTGATTAAATGGCACACATTTTTTTATACTGTGCACATGCATTGACTTTGTTCAGTAATTTGCCTCATTGACTGTTTCCCTCTTCAATCCTTCTCCCCCTGTATTGTTCTCATATTTACTTCATATCTCAATGAGTCTGGGGCGGCACGATACAGTTGCTGCATGACAGTGCCAGACACCCGGGTTCGATCCTGACTAAGGGTGCTGGCTGTACAGAGTTTGTATGTTCTCCCTGTGACCGTGTGGGGTTTCTCCAGGTGCTCCGGTTTAGCAAGTGTAGTTTAGTTTGAAGATACAGCGTGGAAACAGACCCACTGTACGAGATAATTCAAGAGTTCTCCCGAGTTTCCCCTGATTCGAACTCGGAGAATTACGGTAATAACCGTTCGTAGGTACTCGGCGACTCTCGGGGACATTTTTCACAGTGCTGAAAAAACCTTCACGAGCTTACCGCGTTTCCCGAGTACCTGCCGTTAGCGTTACGAGCCGCTAAGAGACGTCCCGAGCTCCGACGTACCCGCTACGTACATTCTACATACTTACCACGAGTTTGATTATTTTTTTTTAACTCAGGAGAGCTCTTGGGTAAACTCGTATAGTGGGACAGGCCTTTAACACTATCCTACATACTACGGACAATTTACAATTTTAAGAAGAAAGGATTAATGTGTAAGAAGGAAGTCCGAAGAAGGTTCTCGACCCGAAACGTCACCCATTCCTTACTTCCAGAGATGCTGCCTGTCCCGCTGAGTTACTCCAGCATTTTGCGTCTATCTTCAGAGAAAGGATTAATGTTGGACACAGCTCCTCTAAAGGATCGGATAAATGCACAAGGTACCTGTTCACCACTTCAGGTTTAGTTTAGAGATGTAGCATGGAAACAGGCCCTTCAGCCCACCAAGTCCATGCCAACCATCAATCATCCTTTCACATTAGTTCCATGTCATCCCACTTTCTCATCCACTTCCCACACATTAGGGGCAATTTTACAGAGGCCAATTAACCGGAGCACCTGGCGGTCACGGTGGCGCAGTGATAGAGTTGCTGCCTTACGGTGAATGCAGTGCCGGAGACCCGGATTCGATCCCGACTACGGGCATTGTCTGCACATTCTCCCCGTGGCTCTGCGTGGGTTTTCTCAAAGATCTTCGGTTTCCTCCCACACTCCAAAGACGTACAGGTTTGTAGGTTTATTGGCTTGGTAAATGTAAAAATTGTCCCTAGTGGGTGTAGGATAGTGTTAATGTGCAGGGATCGCTGGTCGGCGCGGACCCGGTGGGCCTTAGGGCCTGTTTCCGCGCTGTATCACTAAACTGAACTAAATTAAACCAAACCGACAAACCCACACATCTTTGGGACATGGGAGAAACCCAGAGCATCCGGAGAAAGCCCAAGCGGTCACAGGGAGATCAAGCAAACTCCACACAGACAGTACCCAAGGTTAGGATCGCACCCAGGTCTCTGGCGCTGTGAGGCAGCAGCTCTACCAGCTGCACCACTATGCCACACTAAATACAATATTGGGCCACACTAACTCCCTTATGCAAAAAAAGGTCTTATCACTCCTTGCAAATAAAAAATGATTGTGATATTTTCGCAGATACAAAGATCAATGTACTCATGTAATCGTGTATTGTCATGCTAACTGAAGGTTTTGCAAAGAAGAGTTCATTCCCTCTGTTAATTTCTTCATTATGTGCTGTGAAGACATGTCACACAGTGTAAAAGCACAATTTAAAGGGTTAAAAACTGAGTATCTTAACAAGTCATATGACAATCAACTGGATTAACAAATTCCACAGCATCAAGGGGTCAGGTCCTGGTCCCTTTATACCACACCGCAGGCAGTATCTTAGGGCAGAGCAGAGGCTAATCAGCTCAGCAGGATGGAAGCCAGTGCTGTGACAAGATTCAGGCTGGAGGAATTCCTCCACCGTGATGCATCCATTAGCACTGCCTCTTGGCACACAAATAAAAATTGAATGCTCAGTGTTTAAGAAGAAGAATATTTCAATGAATTTCTCACCTCATGCACCAGACTCCTGTCCATTCAATTTGGGCTGCAAATCATTTTGTTTGCTCGGTTAATCATAAAACTACCATGTTTCAGAAACTTCTACCAGAATGCTGCCTGGATTAGGGGCATTAGCTACAAGGACAAACTTGAATTATTTTCATGAGAACAACAGAGTTTGAGTGGAGACCCAATAGAAGTATACAGAATTATGAGAGGCTTAGGTTAAGGTAGGCAGTTTTCCCAGGGTGGAAATGTCACAGACAAGGCTTTAATATGAGAGAGGCATAGTTTCCAGGAGATATGCAGGGCAAGTAATAACACAGAGGGTGGTGGATGCCTCGAACACACTGCCAGGGGTGGTGGTTGAGGCAGATACAATAGGGGCATTTAAGAGGCCTTTCGATAGGCACATGGATATGCAGTGAATTTAGCGAAACGGATCATATGCAGACAGTTGAGGTTAGATTATTTTAGCATCATGTTTGGCACAGACATTGTGAGTTGAAGAGCCTATTCCTGTGCTGTGCTATATTCTATCTAGTATTTTGATACACTAGAAATAGAATCATAGAACATGGAAACAGGTCCATCAGCCCAACTTGCCCACACCGAACAAGATGCCACATCTACACTAGTCCCACCTCCCTGCATTTGGCCCATATCCCTCTAAACCTCTCCTGTCCATGTACCTTTCTAAATGTTTCTAAACATTATGATCGTGCCTGCCTGAACTTCCTCCTCCGGTAGCGCGTTCCATACACCCATCACTCTCTGTGTAAAAAAGTTATCCCTCAGGTTCCTATTAAATCTTTCCCCCCCCCTCACCTTAAACCTATGTATTCTGGTTTTTGTTTCCCCTTCTCAGATTATGTGCGTTCACCTGATCTATTCCTCTCATGATTTTGTACACTTCTATAATTCTCTTATTGGCTTTGATTAAAAAATTGTAAATTGTTCCTAGTGTGTAGGATAGTACAAATGTACAGGGTGATCACTGGTCGGCGCAGACTCAGTGGGCCAAAGGGCCTGTTTCCGTACAGTATCCCTCAAGTAAAGTCTAAAGTAAAGTAATTTTGAGACAAAACCAACTCCTCGTCAAACTCAATATGTGGCACTTCAACCAAAACAGGCAAATCAGTAAGTTTATACATTCATTTTTAGGATTTGGGCTTAGGTAGCAATGTCAGCATTTATTATAGCATACTGGAGTGCCTTGAAAAGGAGTGGTTCATTATCTTCTTGAACCAATGTAGTCCTTCTGGTGAGGTCTTATTTTTGGATAGGGAAGGGAGTTCCAGGATGTAGACCTAGAAATGGCTTTCTTTGTCCAATTTGGAATGATGTGCCACATGGATGGGATCCTCCACATTCTTTATGCTGACCGTTCCTCACTGCTTCTTGATGGTGGAGTTGGCAGGATTGGTCACTACTGCTGAAGTAGCCAAGCCAAATAGTTGCGGAGCATTTTGTACATGGCACACACTGCAGCCAGTGTGGCAGAGGTGGGGGAGAAAAGAATGTTTGGTGTGAATAAAGTTCCAATTCAGTGCTTTATTTTGACCTCAATGGCGTTAGGCTTCTTCAGTGTTTGAGTTGAACAGAATATTCCAGCACACTTCTGACTTGAGCATTGTGGAGGTGAGTCTTCTGCCACAGGATACCCAGCCTCGCAGCTGCTCGTATAGCCACAGCATTTAGGTGGCTGGTCGGGTTATTTTCATGCTGGGATCCTAAGCAATGATAATGCCATTGAATGTCCAAGGTGAGTGATTCAACTCTTGTTTGGAGATGGCCGTTTCCTGGCAATTGTATGGAGGGAATTGATACTTGCCATTTATCAACAAATGCCTTAAAGATATGAAACTATATTCTACTCTCTGGTATTTTTCTCTTCACTATGTCTGTTACACTTATGTTTGGCTTGATTGTATTCATGTTTAGTATTATCTGATTTGATTGATTAACAAGCAGACAAAAGCTTTTACCTGTACCTTGGTACATGTGATGATAATAAACCGTACCATACCAATGTTATTTAGTCTAGCTGTATACAGGCATGGACTCTTTCATTCACATGGGAACTGTGAACCAAACATTGTGCTATCTACCTTCTGACCGAACGATGGAAGTGAGGTTATTGATGAGGCACCTTATCATGGTCAGTCTGAGGACACACTTTGAGGAAGTCCTTCGGTACCTCGATCACAAAAGGCAAGTCCAATTTCATCGAGCTGAACAACCACCGAATTAGTCCATCTGACAGAAGGTACAGAAGCTTGAAACTGCACACTACCAGACTCTGGAATAGCTTCTTCCCCTCTGTTATCTGCGTCCTTCCATAAGCTGGACTATTGTCCGATTCACCTGTACCTCATTGCGGACATTGCACCTAGTCTATGGAACTGGTATGCTGCATGCTGTGAAACATATTAGAAACATAGAAAATAGGTGCAGGAGTAGGCCATTTGGCCCTTCGAGCCAGCACCGCCATTCAATATGATCATGGCTGGTCATCAAAAATTAATACCCCGTTCCTGCTTTCTCCCTATATCCCTTGATTCCGTTAGCCCCAAGAGCTGTATCTAACTCTCAAACTCTCTCTATCATTGACATAGACTATCGTTGTTATTATTGCACTATTATTGTTTTGTTTTTTGTGTGTACGTACGTATGTGTGCGTGTCATACGTCATAAGTAATAGTAGAAGAATTAGGCCATTCGGCCCATCAAGTCTACTCTGCCATTCAATCACGGCTGATATATTCTGCACTCTTCTGTATCTTCTCTTTTCCTCTACCTATTGTACTTGAGTTTGATGATTATATTTATGTATAATCTGAATGGATAGCATGCTAAACAAAGCTTTTCACTGTACCTCAGTACACACGGCAATAAACAACCCAAACCTAAAAGTACTCTACACTCAATTATCAGCAAAGTGATAGAAGATGTCATCGGCCCTACTATCAAATAATAATTCCTCACAAACAAGTACCTGCCAAAGTCCTGACTGGGTCAGACCACAGAACTAATTACGCCTTAGTCCAAACAGAGCTAAATTCCTGGGAATGGAATGACTGACCTCCAAAACCACAACAGTCACCTTGTGTGGAAGGCTCCACTCGAACCACTGGAATGTTACCCTTGATGTTCACTTGACTTCAACTTTGCATGGGCAGTCTATCTCAGAACTTATTTCTAAAATTTAGCTCTGTTTGATCCAAGGCTGTGGTTAGCTCCAGAGTCTGACCAAGTCAGGACACTGCTGGACACCTTATTTGTGAGGAGCTATTATCTGATAGCAGGCTCAATGACACATTCTATCACTTTGATGATTGAGTGTAGACTGAAAGGGTGTTTCTTAGCTTGATTAAATTTGACCTGCCTTTTGCAATTACGATACACTTGGCCAACCTTTCACATTGAGGCCATGCATCTGACCTGCGAATATACAGTGAGGCCTGGGGAAGTGCAATGGCTTCCAATGCATGCTTAATGCTGTGCTGGTGATTCACACAGGAACACATGAATGACTTGCATTGTCCACAGGACACTCTTACAGAAGCAACCTCTACAGAATTTGTAAGTCCTGTTTTAGCTTTACTTACAGAAAACCTGTCCTTTTAGTTTCATTTACAGATACAGCATGGAAACAGACCCTTCGGCCCATTGAGTCCACACCGATCAATGATCCTCATGCACTGGCACAATCCTACACACTACGGATAATTTCCAATCTTTACCGGAGTCAATTAACCTACAAACCTGCAGGTCTTTGGAGTGAGGGAGTAAACTGGAGCATGCAGGGAAAACCCACACGGTCACAAGGAGAACGTACAAACTTTATACAGACAGCACCTGAAGTCAGGATCGAATCCGGGTCTCTGACGCTATAAGGCAGCAGCTTCACCGCTATGCCACCATGTTATCCTGTGTAGATACCATTCTGCTGCAGGGCACCTGACTCAGGTAACATTCCTTTGAGTGATGTACTTATCAATTCCCAAACATAGACCCCACCACCCTTGGTAGCAGTTCCCATCACACCCCAAGCCTCCCAGAATGACCACTCATTTACTGACTCAACCTAACCCCACCCACCAATCTTCCCCTACAATCTGCTGACCCCAATCCCTGTGCCCCCTTCTCACTATGGATCCCTTTACCCATTGTCCATGGATCCCATTCCAACCACGAAGGTCCCTAACCTTGGAGATACTGATTGCCAGTGGATGACAACACTGATCACCTAACCAATCATTCAGCCCAACATCATCACAGATACCAACTCTTTGACTTCTACTCACTGTTTAGCCCCAACCTTTCCTTGTCATACCCGACATTCCTTCTCTCTCTCTCTCTCTCTCTCTCTCTCTCTCTCTCTTGAATCTCTCTCCCATGGTGACCTTCTGGACCCTTGCTCAGCCCAGCACTGATTTCACTTGACTTTCTTTGCATACTCCACACAATGCACATGAAGGAAGGTTCTCTAATTACGCAAAGCCTCTTCTGTAATGAACAGTACCTCGGGTCTTATCTCCTGCCGAATTTCTCACCAGCAGGCCTTCGACCAAATGGTTTATCATCTCGTTGCAAACTTCCTGTTTTAAGCAGCTAAAACAAGATGCCTTTCAAATGCTAGGCAAATGTCAGAAGAAAATTGGCAAGAGGGAAGAAAAAGAATTTGCTGGTAAATGGAAAATAATATGAAAAATTGTCAATATCTAAGGAATAGAGCTTTGGAATATTTCTGAATACCAATCAATTAAGGCTTGGAACTACAACAATAAATACAGTTGAGTGAGCCCCTGTTGATCTCACAACTTATTTTCTTTCCATTCTAAATGTTTTTCCAACTTAACTTTTCACAATGAACTCGTAATGGTTTTAAATGCAGGCTTTTCGTATAAAGTTACTGAACTAATATTAAGTGAAAGCTGTAATTTTTTCCCCCTTAGAGTTATGTATATTGGCTCCTATTACAAAATACTCCCCAGGTCTCTACCTGGTAATATATCTTCCTAAGAAGCAGAGCAGTAGAATCAACAACAACTTATTTTCCACCTAATTGTAACTAAACAGGAAGTGTAATCTCTATGCAAAAGAATGTGAGAAGTCTATTGAAATGATTGAATCAACCTGGTATCCCCTTAAAGACAACATAAACATTACAGTCTCTCATAGCAACAGACAAAAATAATCTCCTCGTACAAAATCTGAGCGCAATTTGGAAAGAAATAGAGAGAAGGGAGCCATAAAAGTAGCTTTTGTTGAAGACTATTACGAGGTAAAGGCAGCTTTGGCACATGTGTCTGCTGGGCTAAATTATCTGCTAACACAAATAATCACATTGCAGGGACCACACTGCCCTGGCGCCAGAGAAATGAGGGGGAGGACACTGCAATAGCAGGTGGCAATCCAACACTGGCCCACGCAGGATATGGAAATATTCTACAGAAAACATCAATGATCCCCTCTTTTTAAAAAGAAAAATAACATAGCTGCCAGTGACAGCGTTACATTTCAAGGGGCTGCTGCTGAATGTTAGAATTGAATGTTTAATGCTGACAATGCCCGTTTAATTTTTTTTTTTAATCTTCTAATAAACCTTGCTCGCTGTTGATCAAACAACCTGAAAAGCATCTAAGAAACATCTGGCAAACAACCTGAAACAACATAATAAATTTCACTTAATCTGGAGCCCAGAACTTTTTTTTCGCATCTCCTCTCAAACAGCCATCATTGTTAGTTAAGGTCTTCATTAAGCCTTTTTAAGGGCCGTAAAACATAAAGAGGATTACATGGATTACTGTGCCTTTCTATCTGTCAAAGCTTTAGTTTAGCGATGATCTGTACCTGTTGCCATAAAACTATCATTACTCTATTGGATAAAGTAGTTAAATAATGTAGAATGCGTTATTGCGGCAACTTTCTCATCAGCATACACCAATTTATAATTATTGTACACTTTAATATTTAATACCAAACTTAATGAAGTTAAAATAAAAAATTAAATAGCAAACCTTGAATCATCAAGGAAAAGACTGACCTACTATTACGCTGGTTGCAAGGTTTCAGTTTTCCAAGGTACTCCTAACAGGCTAGAGTGGTAATACATTTCAGCCAGAATTACTCAGGAGAGAACATTCATTTTATTTTAGAGTATACTGGATTGTAAAAAAATGTCTAATCACACATTAGGCATCTGCCTGAGAGAAACAAGCTGAGGATATACGTACCAAGCTTGTCCCCTGCACTTGTTTATGATGAAATGTGCTTTATACTAATTTTTTTAAAGTGCCAATCTATACATAGGAATTGCAGACTTGTGTAATATTTACTTGTCAACATCAAAAGAAGGAACATACTTATCAATAACACAGCACCCAGTGATGAGACAGAACGAACCTTGTTCAGAGGGATTATGGAGTGTACATGCTGCACTACTTCACAATGCAAATAAAGTTAACTTGGGCGGCACAGTGGTGCAGCTGGTAGAACTGCTGCCTCACAGTGGCTGAGTCCAAGATTTAATCCTGACTTCAGGTGCTGTCAGTGTGTACTTTGCACGTTCTCCCTGTGACCGCGTCAGTTTCCTCCGGGTGCTCCAGTTTCCTTCCACATTGCAAAGAATTTGGGTTTGAAGGTTAATCGGCCTCTGTGCCCATCGTGTGGAGGGAGTGGTTGTGAAAGTAGAGTAACATAGAACTAGTGTGAAAAGGTAGAGCTGCTGCCTAACAGCACCGGAGATCCGGGTTCGATCCTGACTAGGGGTGCCGTCTGTGTCGAGTTTGTACATTCTCCTTGTGACCTTGTGGGTTTTCTCCGGGTGCTCCAGTTTCAGCCCACATTCCTAAGACGTGCAGGTATGGAGGTTAATTGCCTTCTGTAAATTGCCCTTAGTGGGTAGGACGCAGGATAACATAGAACTAGTGATCGATGGTTGGCATGGACTAGGTGGGCCGAAGGGTCTGTTTCCACGCTGTATCTCTAAACTCATGATAAATGCTGCCCTTGCCGGTCACACACCCTCAACAGCTCAAAAAATGAATTAAGAGCAAAATATACTAGTAGATTGTGACAAAAGTGAATGGGACAGGAAGTATGCTCAAACACATTGTTTTAACACTATATGTAAAAACAACTCAGTTGGTGGATGGAAGCAGAGAACTAAGAATCAGAAGAAATACTTGCGTTCAAATTTTACGCTTCTGATTAGTCACAAACTCTGCTAGTTGAAATATAATTTTAAACATCAGTACTCCGTTGTATTTTCCTAGTGCTGTAGAACGCCAAATAAATTGTCTACTTACAGCAGAGGAGGGCGGCATTTGGCCCATTGAGTCTATGTTGTCACCCAGGTGAACAATCAGCATTTTGTCCATGTTTTCATGTACCTCCTATGTGGGTACATTCATGTTAAGGAGAAGTGGGGCTTTTGTTTAATGAATGCGTGATTGATACTTTATTATCACATGTGACAAGTCAAAGCAAAATTCTTTGTTTTGCATACTATACACAAAGTGTGCAAAGAGTTGCCACGTATCGGTGCCGACAAAGTTACAAAGTGTTCAATGTAGTCCCAATGGTCCCTCTTTGTTTTCGATAGCCCCCCCCCCCCCACGCCACTTTAACATCCACTTTGCCATTAAAAAGCAGAGTGCCATACGCTGAAGTTTTCTTTCCACATATAACATGCGAATCTAGCCAAAATTAATTACCATTTATAATTCTAGTACAAAATCATTAATTGTTTTTAAAGACAAAATCATCACAGCGACATAGAAACATAGAAAATAGGTGCAGGAGTAGGCCATTCGGCCCTTCGAGCCTGCACCGCCATTTGATATGATCATGGCTGATCATCCAACTCAGTATCCCATCCCTGCCTTCTCTCCATACCCCCTGATCCCTTTAGCCACAAGGGCCACATCCAACTCCCTCTTAAATATAGCCAATGAACTGGCCTCAACTACCTTCTGTGGCAGAGAATTCCACAGATTCACCACTCTCTGAGTAAAAATGATTTCCTCATCTCGGTCCTAAAAGTCTTCCCTCTTATCCTTAAACTGTGACCCCTAGTTCTGGACTTCCCCAACATCGGGAATAATCTTCCTGCATCTAGCCTGTCCAACCCCTTAAGAATTGTGTAAGTTTCTATAAGATCCCCCCTCAGTCTTCTGAATTCCAACATGTCTATCCAGTCTTTCCTCATATGAAAGTCCTGCCATCCCAGGAATCAGTCTGGTGAACCTTCTCTGTACTCCCTCTATGGCAAGAATGTCTTTCCTCAGATTAGGAGACCAAAACTATACGCAATACTCCAGGTGTGGTCTCACCAAGACCCTGTACAACTGCAGTAGAACCTCCCTGCTCTTATACTCAAATCCTTTTGCTATGAATGCTAACATACCATTTGCTTTCTTCACTGCCTGCTGCACCTGCATTCCTACTTTCAATGACTGGTGTACCATGACACCCAGGTCTCGTTGCATCTCCCCTTTTCCTAATCGGCCATTGATATAAACTCATAAATCATATGCATCACTTTGTTCCTCAAGGTGTTACGAGACATGCCTTGTTTTGCTAGTGACCCTGATTAAACTTCCAATGCAGTTCAACTCTTAGCACTTCCGTTCTTGTAAACGGATAATTCCATTATGTTGCATAAGTTCCTAAAATTCAACTTCTAAAGGTGTTGTTAATAATGGCCTTTATTCCAACATTGATCATTATTGCAGTCAATTGATAATTTTTGCAGCCTTCTTTTGTTCTTATCATCTGTAATGTGGGGCTTGGCCTATGAGCAACAGAAATTGTAACAGAAACTGAGGGAATGTTTCTGATATATAAAGCAATTCGTGTTCAGATATCACTGTGAAGGCAGCAGCTCCCTCTGCTGTCTGCAACCAACATTACCTAAACGAACACAAAGTGCTGGCAATGAACTCAGCATGTCTGGCAGCATCTCCTGATAACATGGATAGGTGACATTTTGGGTCGAGATCCTTCTGAAGGGTCCTGACCTGAAACATCACCTACCAATGCTCTCCAAGAATGCTGACTGATCCGCTGAGTTACTCCAGCACTTTGTCTTTTTTGTGTATTAACCAACATCTGCAGTTCTTTATTCAAAGTCAAAGTCAAATTTATTTGTCACATTCACCAACCAAGGTACAGTGAAATGAATTTGCCCTGCAGCGATACAGTTGAGAAAAAGAACACACAATACACAATAGAATTTAACATACACATCCACCACAGCATTCTTCACAGTGGTGGAAGGTAACAAAGTTCAGTCAGTCCTCCTCCTTTGTTCACCCGTGGGTGGGGCCATAAACATCTCCGTAGTCGCCGCTACGGACGGACGGATGTACAAGCCCTCTCGTCAGGATGATCGAAACTCCGACGTCGGGACGATCGAACACACTCCACGGCTTGGAGTGCCCGAATCGGCCACATTCTTACCGGAGACAGGATGTTATAGGCCGCAGGCCGGTGGTCGGAGCTCTTCTCCGGCGATCCCCGGCAAGGGATCCCGGACTCCAGATGGTAAGTCCACGCCACGCCCAAGGCTAGAAAGCTCCGCAGACCACAGCCCCATGATGCCAAAGTCACCAGGCCAGCGATTGGAGCACTCCTTTCTGGCGACCCCCGGCAAGGGTTCGCCCGCTCCACGATGGAAAAATCCATGCTGCGCCCGCTGCTGAAGCTCTGGGCCCGACTCCAGAAAAGGCCGCTCCAATCCAAGCTGTTAGGCCGCGAGAGGGGAGGCGATGAGGCGACATGGAAATAGTCGCCTCTCCATCGAGGAAGTGACTGAAAATCGGTTTCCCCCTTTTCTCCTCCATCACGTTTTAGGTAATATTTCAACATTACCTGAAACATCTTAGCGTCCACACATGAAACATCACTGCCACATGTCTTGGCATAATTGAACAACATTTTTCAATGTGAAAAACTCATTTTTGCCCATTTGCTTCATTGTGGCTAATAAGAATTTCTATGAGTGAGTGTTCAAGATTCAAAAGAGAGCTAAACTATAAAACACTTTTGTGTTTTTTCTAAACTATTAGTTTTAGTTCATCTATAGACCTATGAATTATTTGGACGCTGTTACTTTATGGACACTTTTGAAAAAAAGTAATATCTACTCAGAATTTGTTGAATCATAGCTATCAAGTCTAAACAGAACCACGAATCAGACTTAATTAAAATGCTCAATACAGAAGCTATAGTTATTTACAGTATAAACATATTTACCTTTTACAGCAACAACCTTTTGAGTTGATGTGCTTCCTACTTTTAGTTCACAGTAAATTTTACATTAAGTGACATACCGTTTTATTTATATCTTATTCTGTTAAAGAGAAGGCATGGCAAGGCTAAGAGCAACTTTCATTTAACAATAGGAAATTAAAATAAAGCATTATATTGTTACCTAATGAATTAACCTCAGATGGTCGCTGAATCCTACAAAGCAAAAATGGATGAGGACTCACTGTGTTCAGTGTAACTTTGTCCAATTTCAATCCAGATAGCAGTATTGATACTACAATTGGCTGCCTGTCAGTGTGCTCTTTAAAAATAAATAATGACTTTATGTTAGAATAATAATTGGTAATTAATTTTGGCTAGATTGGCAAGTTAAATGTGGAAAGAAAACTTCAGTGTGCGGTACTCTGCATTTTAATGTCGATGTTGATGTTAATAATAAATAACTCACTGCTGCTCAAAAAGCACCTACATAGGAAATACTTGAAAAAAAAGGAAATTGACCATAGCTTGCACATTGACCTTTCCTATCCATATACCTATCTGTCCAAGTGTCTGTTAAATGTTATTGAACCTTCCACAAATACCTCACCTTGCAGCTCATTCCAACCCTCTGTGTTAACAGGTTGCCCCGCAGGTCCCTATGAAATCTTTTCCTTCTCACCTTAAAACTGTGCTCTCTAGTTCTTGATTCCCCGACTCTGGGGGGAAAAAATACACCGCATTTACCCTATTCATTTGCTTCATCATTTTATGCAGCTCGCCAAGATCACCCCGTGCTTTGTGTACTCCAAGAAATAAAGTCTTAGCCTGCTCATCCTCTCCCTATAGCTCAGGCCCACAAGTCCTGGCAACATTCTCGTGAATCTTCTCTGCACCCTTTTCTTCCTCAGTGGAAAGATGCAGGGTCACCAAAACTGAACACAATATTCCAAATTCGGTCTCACCAAATTCTTCAACAACTCTTACGGTAACAACCTAACTTTTATACCAATTCTCCAACTGATGAAGGCCAATGTGCTAAAACCCTTCTTCAGCACCCTATCTACCTGTGAAGCCACTTTCAGAGGACTGTGTACATGTATACCTACATCCCTCTGCTCTACAACATTTATTGGAGCACTAAAATTCACTGTGAAGGTTCTGTCCTGGTTTGACTTTCCAAAATGCAACAACTCAACACTTACCCGAATTAAACTCCATTTGCCATTTCTTGGCCAACTTGCAGCTGGTCAAGATCCCGCTGTAGTTCTTGATAACTATATTCACCTATTTTAGTATCATCTGCAAATTTGCTAATACATTCTCACCCAAATCATTCATTTAGATGTCAAACAGCAATGGTCCCAACCCCAATCCCTAAGGCACACCACTAATCACGGGCCTCCAATCTGAAAAAACACCTTCCACCACCTACTTTCTACCAGGAAGCCAATTGTGTATCCAGAAAACTGCTCTCTCTTGATCTTTTGAAATCTAGTCTTCCAGAGCAGCCTACCTTGCGGTATCTTATCAAAGGCTTTGCTGTAGACTACGTATTATTATCATGCCCTCATCAACCTTCTTGGATACTTCTTCAAAATACTGAATCAAATTTGCGAGCCAATGCAGAAAACCATGCTGACTATCCCTAATCAATCCCAGTCTTTCCAAATGCATGTATATTCCATCCCTCAGAATCCCCTCCAGTAGCTCCATCATCACAGATGTTAGGTTTACTGGTCTATAGTTCTTCGGCTTTACTTTGGGGACTTTCTTAAATAGAGGCTAACAACCAATCTGAAGAAGGGTCTTGACACGAAACGTCACCCACTCCTTCTCTCCAGAGATGCTACCTGACCCACTTAGTTACTCCAGATTTATGGGTCTATCTTTGGTCAATGGTTATCACGGATTCAGTAGGTCAAAGGACCTGCATTCACACTGTACTCCTCTATGATCACTGCTTTAAAATTGTCTTCTTAAATGAAGATTCATACTTTTGATGTACCTTCCCAGCAGTGGCACATAAAATGCTAAATATTGCATGGCTGTCCCATAAATGCATCTAAATTAATCAAAATATTGATGCTGAAATTAGCAATATGATAAAAGCAAACCTTTTCTACTTTTTTCCTGCACCCAATATTAATTAATTACCATGGAACTTTGTTACTTTTACCTTAGTTTCTGGTTCTTAATATTTTATCTCTCTCAAGAAATTCAGTGAGTTCGAATGACCTATATTTTTCATGGCTTGGGTCAGGTCTTCTTGTATATCAGAGCTACATGTGGTAAGATTATATATATATATATGTCCTCAAAGGCTTAAGTGTTAAGATATCTTTGTTATATTAACTTTTCATTTCTTAGTTACAGTGCATTCAGAAAGTATTCAGACCCCTTCACTTTTTCCACATTTTGTTACGTTACAATCTTATTCTAAAATTGATTAAATTCATTTATTTATATCATCAATCTACACACCGTAATAAAAAAAGCGAAAACAAGTGTTTAGAAATTTTTGCAAAGTAATTAAAAAGAAATAACTGAAATATCACATTTACATAAGTATTCAGACCGTTTGCTATGACACTCAAAATTGAACAAAGGTTCATCCTGTTTCCATTGATTATCCTTGAGATGTTTCTACAACTCGATTGGAGTCTACCAATGGTAAATTAAATTGATTGGACATGATTTGGAAAGGCATACACCTATCTATATAAGGTCCCACAGTTGACAGTGCATATAGAGCAAAAACCAAGCCATGAAGACGAAGGAATTTTCCGTAGACCTCCAAGACAGGATTGTGTCCAGACACAGATCTGGGGAAGGGTATAAAACAATTTCTGCAACACCTGTTTTCACTTCTTCATTCTGGGGTATTGTGTGCAGATTGATGATAAAAAAAAATGAATTTAATCCATTTTAAAATAAGGCTGTAACGTAACAAAATGTGGAAAAAGTGAAGGGGTCTGAATACTTTCTGAATGCACTGTATCTATCACTGTATATATATATATGAGGCTTATTATAAGGAATTTAGTTGATATTTGATTGTTAAAACACAATTAATTCTGAAAAATACGTTAAACAATTTCATGCCAGCTGAATCCATATCATCAATATTGCAGTTATTTATGTCAATTGGATTAAAGTTATTGACCTACTTTGGATTTGTTACTATTGTGATCTGAAAGCCTAATGGCCGAGTGAATAATTATTTTGTAATAAACAACGTGATCAGTTTTCATATCTGTACGGGTCTTTTGTGTTCTATCTTTGTGTTTATATCATAATTATATGATAGGTCAAAATGATGAAATATGCCATGTATATTTAATTACTATCTACTATATTATCACAACATTGTACCGTTTTAAAAATTGATAACAAATGCTTATTCAGGGATCAGCATTTGCATCTTGTTGATAGAGCTACAGTATATTGCTTATTTGCATCACCATAGTTTCAATGTATAAAGCTTTTCATTCCCAAATTAACTGCAACTTTGTACTTTGGCAAATGCTTAAAAAAAAAATTACCAACCCCTATCTAAAGATCTATTTTTGGTTATTGTTGAAAATAACAAGAAATACTTTTGCATAATCTAAGGCAGAAGTATCCCAGTTTTTGGACCCACGATTCATTTCCAGACACCAAACCATTTCAATTTGATTTAATAACTAACAATGCAGTCCTACCCAGTCTTAATCTCCCCACACACTTAGTTGATTCTTGACACTAGTTATAATCTATCACTTTGCACTTCAAGTTCATAAGAAGTCATAAAGTGCACACAAATATAGAGAGCATAAAATCATAATTTCCAAACGTTTGGAACTATTAGCAGCCTACGAACACATGATCATCTTGGCATGGACTGGTCCCTTCTCATGCTGGTTCCAGATAGGTCAAGAGTATCTTCTATAAAAGGATCCCAACATTGGCAAAGTCTTCAATGCGGCTAACATATTCGGAAAGTATTGAGACAGAGAAATTGTAAATCCACAGTGTTGGAGGCTTATTTACAAAACAGCACATGGTGTGTAGAAACATAGAAAATAGGTGCAGGAGGAGGCCATTCGGCCCTCCACGAGCACCGCCATTCATTGCGATCGTCCCCAATCAATAACCCGTGCCTGCCTTCTCCCCATATCCCTTGATTCCACTAGCCCCTAGAGCTCTATCTAACTCTCAGCTACTGTTGCAAAACTGAACGTCTATGAAACTGTTGCATTCTTTGAGAATGAGGCACACTATGATTCTGCTGCCCAATAGGACCACAATATAAAAATACACAGAGATAGAAAATAAAATGTTCCATGCTACAAATCATGGTGTTCCTTTATAGTGTAATAGCAATAATCAATTACAAGAAATATATTAACGCACCTTTAATGGATGATAACAACAACTGCATCATAATAAACAGGCTTTTGGAGTTTTCTTAATCTCCTTGCAGATTTTGTCATCAAATCTATTTTTGGATCGTTTGTTTCTGGTTTTGAAGAAAATTATGTTACTTTGTCGTACTTGCTTACATTTAGCATTTCACCTCTTGAAGTCTGTACAGGATCCAGCTCCAACATCATTTCATCATGTGGTTAAGAAATCAGACTTGGTTCGTCTTTAGTTGATGCCATTTGATCTACATCAATACTTCAGGTTCTTGTCACTGACTTCAAACTCTTGGTTCAGCAAATCTATTTTATGATTCTTAACTTCCCCTTAAGTGTATGGGAAGGAACTACAGATGCTGGTTTACACGGAAGATAGACACAAAATGCTGGAGTAACTCACTCAACTATTCATTTTCTCCAGAGATGATGCCTGACGCACTAAGTTACTTCACCTTTTTGTGTGTATCTTCCCCTTAATTGTGCTTGATTTGTTCAGTGGACACAGAACGTGAAAATTATCATTTTGTTTGGAAATGTATTCTTTCTGTTAGTGTCATATTGATAGTTTAGATTTAACCGTCCCTATTTATCTCTACAAGTCAAATTTAGTTGAATATCATCTCTACTCTGTTGCCAAAACCAATTTGTGGAACTATTATCTTGTTCAAGATGCACGAACTTCCATTGCTCTCCAATACGATCACATATTCGGACACGAACAAAGACAATGTAGATGCTTAAATACACTGCACAGATGAAAGTCTGAAACATGCACTAATATCGTACACAAATTTTTTTAAGCAAAATATAAAATAAACAGCATTATAGCTTGAAATAATCATCTGATGGAGTCACTTAACAAAAAGTGCCAGAGGGTATAATTAAACAATAATTATGATTTAACTCAGCAATAAAATTCACTTATACTTCAACAGTTTGATGTTACCATCATAAAATCTGTGAGGTTCTGCCAAATTCCTCCAGTTATTCCTAAAAATAAGATTGCCAGCTGATTGTTAAATTTGTGTAGCTTAACCTGGGTATTAGAGCCACTGGTGTTTAGGATAAATAATTATCCAATTTAGCCATTGGTTTATGCTATAAACTATAGTGCAGCTAAAGGCACTAGAATAATTAAGTAGCTTTCCAAATACTTATGAAGATCATTGTTAGTGGATCCACGTCCCATCTTTGGCCTCAACTCCAATACCCTTGTACTCCAATAATCCATCAAACTCAGAACTGGTGCTTGGAAGATCAATCATTCTGTCTTAAGATGCAGCTTTCAACCCCAATCTCCATGTTCTGTAATGAAGCAGCTGCTAACCCTTCTCCTACTTTTAATCTAACTCCAGCGTTCATTCATTTATAATACAGCGTTACAAAGTTCAGCTTTGACTGCATTACCCCATCAAATAAAGCTGTAATTTTGAAAATCCATGTTGACTATTCTCTGTATCTTTGTTTTCCAGACAATTCTGAGCTCCCATCCTCCCAAGCCTCAATGCACTCAAATCTCCAATCTACTTGATGCCGTTAATCCCCACAGCTCGCAATCGCTGATGTTCCTAATACACCTCATTACCAATCTCTGATGGCACCAACTAAGAAGTTCTTGATTACTGGATGCTCCTAATCAATAGTGTTAATTCATCAACTCTTAGTCCCGGCCACGAGACCCCTTCTCTTTTCTATTCCTAATCTGTTATTATGACTTTTTCTATTCACATTCCTAGATGCAGATGTTGCTGACATTTATTGCCCTTGAGAAAATGGTGGTGTGTCAACTTCTTAAACCCCCACCACACTTCTAGTGATAGCACTCTCTACATGATAAGCGGAAAACAGGCTATCCTGACTTCAATATGGAACCAATGGACAGTTCTTTGCTGCACAGTGTTCAACAACCATTATGTTTTGTGATATCACCCAAGCCTTTCATGTGATAGAAATGGTACATGATCACAGCCCAGCACTTTAGCCTGTCTTTGGGCCACTAGAAAGGTTTGAACCTTATAACATTTGTAAAAGTTTGGACTACTGTTGTGAGGCACAATTTCACTTCTTGTTAAACACATATAGTGTCTCAACTACCTCTTCCAATCTTCTTTCAAAATGCATGGATTTCTTTTATTTAATTTAAATGTGCTTATGTTGTTTCTAATCTCCACTTCTGATGTCTGCTCGCTTGTTCCATCGTCCTTGCAACTATCAAAACAAAATTTTAAATAATTTTATACTTTGGTACCACTGACTGTAACTCTATTCCGTCTCAAGTCTTCTTGGACTCATAGATTTTATTTGCTTTCGCAACTGGAGAACGTTACCATTTTGTTTTCTTTACCTTCATAGTTTAGTTTTAGAATTCTGCTTCTTCTACCTACTTGTTTTCTTGGCACATTCAGGTTCTTGAATTAACCTGAACAACCCTGAATGTGCCAAGAAAACAAGTAGGTAGAAGAAGCATAATTCTAAAACAAATTCTATATAACCTACCTCAGCAACAGAACACAATAAACCACTTCTTGCATTATCTAATTGTTATCTTGGACTAGTGTCTTACTTTGCCGAATATTTTTCCTTTCACTGTCTTTTATAATCCTTGTACAATTTATGTATAACACATACATTGCGTGTTGTCTGAGTCTATGCATGTGATCCTGCTGCAAGGAATATTTTCCTCACTTCACGGTACTTGTGCACGTGACAATAAACTCAAATTGATTTGACATTCTATTCTCTTTATCCTTTGCACTGCCACGCTTTCTGTTCTTGCCCATATACTTAGCCCCATGCCCTCAATGTTTTCCTTAAGTTTATTTTTTTCATCCATGATGTCTCTTTAATATTTAGAGTTATTGCATTTTGAATTGAAAATATTTCTCCCAGATTCTGCTGAATACTGCTTCAAATCTGCATCATGATATTCTACTGAGAAAGCTTGCTACTATGGTTTATATTATTTACCCAAGTTCTATTTTCGGCTTCTTAAACTCTATGCTCTGCATATTACTACTCTGATCTTTATTGCTTTTTCCACAATGATTATCTCTCATTGTCACTTTTACCTGAATATCCTTCTTTTCACCTAATCCATTCTCCAATCGAGTAGCAAATCGTCCCTTGATGGCATGTGGGAAAGAAAAACTGTACACACTGTAGAAATTTCATTCAATTGAACTGTGTTTACAATCTTTTGCCAATTAATTTGGGGTTATTTTAAATTGCTAACATCTGTTTCTTACAAATTTTCCTAATATGTCTGCGTTTCTCCACCCCCATCACTACAGGAACTATGGATTGCTACTCTGTTTTAATTCATTATTTATGTTTTTGCCTTTCCTCAGATTCTCCTGCTATTGTTTCTAGTTGTGCACTGCCACAACGTTATACTTAATTAGTAGAACTATTCCACTTTGCCTTCCCCTGTATTTCTAAATATTTTATGAAGTGCAATTGGATTGCATTATTCTTTGAGATTCTATGCTGCCCAATATTACATTGGGTTGACTGTGTTGGAGATCATTTCCAGACCTGCACTGTTCTCTCCATGAAGATAAAGGTCACATTGACATTCACTTTCCTCACCATCGGGTCGTTTTTATGGTCTGCAGCAGATCACTCTGACTTCAAAATATTTTGCACTGCTTTGTCAGAGATTACCAGGTCACTGTAGACACAGAAGGAGTTAAAAGCTATCATGGATAGATGGGACTGCAAAGTTGAGGTTACAATGAGATTATCAGTGATCTTATTGAACGGCGGAATTGAATCATGGAAACATGGTCTACTCCTGCTCCTAATTATTTTTTAATGTTGGATGTTTGTAAACAGTTTTATTTACTTTAATTTCAGACACTCGGATTTGCCTGCATTACTGGTTTCACAAGGGGTCTGCATAATAACAAATAACTTTTAATGAATTGGACAGGTTTCCATCCCTCAAACTGCAGGTTGTTATGGAGCATGGGAAATTCTCATGCTCCACGAGAGTAAACATCACATAGTTGCTCAAACATAGCAGGGGATTCTCCAATACAAAGGAAAGCAGCATAGGTCCTAGGATCACAGTGGAAAATGTCAGACCTCCTGAAAATGGGAATTATTGTCTGCATCAGTTCGGATGCATTTCACAGTACATCCCAGGCAGATATGGAGACTTCATCACCATCGACTGCCTGCTGAACGATTTTCCAATTGAAGACGGCAGCTGTTGCTGGTGATAGAAGTGCAAGGAAACAGAGCTTCCGCACTCTGCCTCTGAGTGTGGAGGGCAGCAGGGGGGAGAGGAAGACCAGCAAGGGATGTTGGTGCACTGCATTCAGTATCATCTGTCAGCTAAGTAGTGGAGTCAAGCAATTGGGCAGATGGGATGAAAATACTTCATATTCAGACAATTTTCATAAGCAACCTGAAAAATTATGCAAACTAACTGAATCTCCCTCCACAATCCTTAATATTAACTGCTTATACTAATAATCAGCCCATGCAATGTTCGCAGCTTTTCTGTTCAGCTGTTTCAACGCCATCTTTCATACGCTTTGGCAATAACCCAGATTATTCTCAAGAACCTGTTTAATTTAACTCTTATCACCTCACATCGCTCTTTGGAACCTTTATTCTGACATGAATCACTGGTCCAAGCTTTCCCCCTCTGAGGCTACACCTTTGAATTTACCCGCCAGCCTAGTCCAGTAATGTGTATGCAGCATATTCTTCCTGATTGCCATTCATGACCACATTGGACTCCATCAATGACCATTATAATAGAACCACCCATTATTATAATTTGCTTTTTCCTCCTGTTCGGATCACTTTCTGTGTCATAGTCCCTTGATCCACATTGCTGTTGTCATGCTCAAGCTTCCCACCTTGTTCGCTACAGGTGCAGATAGCTTGGATTAGGCAAAACAAAATGCCAAGTGGGACATGAAAAAAAATCAATATCTAAATCAATCTTCAAAATAAATATTCTGCTAAAGATAATGCTTTATTTAACCCTATCCCACCATCTCAATCTTTGGTGCTTCTTAAGTTTATTCTGCAATGAATCACTGTAACTGGACATCCCCTTTCTTTTATGCTGGCTGCCAAAGTCGTTTGCCCAATATTAAATTGATTGATTTACATTTCCAAATTTTGAAAAGATGCCAATTCAAATAAGAGTTAGTACTTCATATTCTTATTATTAAAGTATAGACTATTCCACCCAGGATTTTTAAGTTTGGAGAAAGCAAAAATACCAATGTTGTTATTTTTGGGAGGCAATAGATAGATATCTTTAGTATGTAGCCAGTTAATAATTATGCAACGGTGTTTACAAACTAATGCTTTCTTTTTTCCTCAAATGAGACATCCAACTCAGCATAATTCAAGGGGGATAAAATGTATTAATTCTGCCTGGGGCAATAATTCTTTTAACGTGATATCTTATTATCAATAATGTTTCTTTATTGTTTACCACAGCAGACATCCTTAAGGTTTGCAATTTGTTGTGGTGAGCTCAAAGCCAATATGAACTCAGTTCAAAATAACCACATATATTTTACATAAAGTACAGAATCAGCAATCACATCAGAATGATGCCAGAAGTACCGAGTTTTCAACATTCATTGCGTTACATTTGTAGACGTATTTTGATTGCATTCAGGAGTAATATGAAAGATTATCAAAGACACAAGTAGCATCTGAAAGGACCAAAAATATGGTTATAAATCAGTCCTACAACAAATGCGTTGTCATAGACAAGCACCCGGAAAACAAATCAGTGAGATGATTTAGTTGTGTAGTAGTATGAAATAAGATAAATGGGACATCTTTGGAAGACCAAGTCACTCTGACACTTTGTACAGGGGAGTCTGAGGGGAAACAATATTTCTTTCAGAATCATAAAAAGATTTGCATTTGTAGTTCTTTTCACATTCCATTCAAACTATCTCAAAACTGCCTCCAACGAGGTTTTTTTCAAAGCTGTCAATTTGTAAGTTGAGAAATGCACAACTGATATCTGCGCAATGACATGACAATAGCTATATGATTTAGAAAGATTGTTTAAGAGATACATTTTAGCCAATTCACTGGGGATATCCCCATGCCACAATTCCTTTACATCCAAAGATGTCTTGGATTGAGGTCTCATGTGAAAGCCAGCAAATGTATTCATGCAACATTCTCCCAGGACTGCAGCAAATACCTAGATTTTTATCCTAGAAGTATCAAGGCTGCAACTTGAACCTAGAATATTCCAATTCAGAATCAGAGAAGCACCATGCAAAATGAGACTATGATTCTAAAACTATTCATCACATTTACAGACTTTAACAAAAACCTATTAATCAACATTTAATGTTCCCATCTCTGGTTAAATTTTACCAGGTTTTCTCTGGTTCAACATTTTCTTTCGCCTTCCATCTTCCCTGTGTATTCCCCATGTTTTGCTCTCTCCCTTAAGACATTGAAGGCCATTTGGCTCAATGAGTCTGCTGGCGCAAACAAAACCATTCCCCAACTAAATTTTCCCTGAGTACTTGGCAAATACAAAAGAAAATGGCATTTTAAGAGCAACAGCCCAATATTCTCCTCGATTTTTCTCTGCATCAAAATATTTCAGCACAGCAATTATCTACGCTCCGTGATTTAGGAGGGGATCGGGCTTCATTGTATATGTTCAATACATGTTTCATTATATATGTGATCCTTCAAATAATGTTGTTGCTGGAATATTTCATGCAAAGTGTAATATTTTTTACTCCTGCATTCTAACATCACCTTCATTGAATTCCAATCCTTCCTACTTTTATGACCCATGAGTTGGAATTATGCCAATGGCAGCATTAAAATCGACCCATTTCTTGTATTGTTTCCTCTTCCCCTTTTGGAAACTGAAGTTTTTGCTTCCAAACAAGCTTTCCAGTATTTATTTTATATTAGAGTGGGCTAAAATTAAGCAGCGCTACCTAATCTTTTGCTCGAATGAGTGTAAAAAATGCCGCCATCTTTTCCTGGTTTAGGCTGAATGAAGGCATAGAACTCGCCTGGAAATTAGCGAGGGGAATTTTAATTCAAACAGAATCATTAAAGAACAATGAAGAGCCCGGTGTAGGGGGATCGCCATGAGGGAGGAGGAAGAACAATGGGGACCCAGCGTGGGGGTACCGCCATGAGGGCGGGAAAACAAAGTGGGACCTGGCGCAGATACTTTGTAACTTTTTCAGCGACTATTTGCATAACGGGTATACAAGCAAAGAATTTCAGTGACTTGTCACGTGTGACAAAGTATTCATTCACTCAGCCCATCTTCCTAAACACACTCACTTTGGAATACACAGGTTTACACAACACACAATGATTAAAACCCTCTCCCTGTCAATTATTCTGAAGACCAATCAAGACTGCTCAGCAACTAGAAAGCTTGCCTATTATTTTTGAGAAGGGAGATTCTTATAAACATGCAACAAGCAATTAAATTGTATAATTTTAGAGTACTCGTGCTGAATTGGGGCCTGACTAGATCTATTCATTTCAAGTATTCAAACCAACTGGACAGGAAAATGCACAAAATGAAATAATATTGCATCAAAACTCAATGCACAACACGAGAAGCACACCTAGGTATCCCCAGTCATCCATAGCAGTTCCACATTGGTATTAAGAGTCAGCTTGCCCAAAGCAATCAGACCATCAAGGTGCAATTACAATGTGGTTTAATTCCTGCCTCCACAACTACAATACTGCTATTTGAGAGCCTTAAAGAGACTTCTATAATGAAAGAGTTCGAACCAAATATAAATGGAGATGATACTGCAACTCATATCGTTATGCACAAAAGATACCGTAAATGCCTTATTAAGGTAAATCATTTAAAAAATAACTAAGAACTAAACTAAAATGTCAATCATACCTTCAAATCAAATTTATTTCCGGTAATCAGTTTCATTGTTTTATAGTGATATGGTGAATGCGAGTTAATCAGAGATATCACATGCACTCAGTAGGGTTTTACAGTTTGAAGTGTGATACATTCTACACACTACCTGCAAAGTATTCAATTATATAGATATCAGTATGTAAAGTAACAATTCCACAATGAAAATTCCAAGTTGGAATTAGCTCAGCGTTCTATTGGGCCTGTCCCACTTAGGCGATTTTTCAGGCGACTGCCAGTGACTGTCAAGTTGCCGGCAGTCGCCTGAAAAACCGGCAACTGGAACGGCGACTGTCAGAGTGGAACACACACACAAACACATTGCTTCCTTCACCAGCCCGTTATGCAGGCAGGGGACAGGGCAAGCGAGGGGAGCGCTGTCTGAGTGAAATTCACACGGTGCAAAGCCAATGTGATACAGGCACACACCATGATGAACAGGAAGGTTGGCGCTGTAATTAAGAAGCTAAAAGGCACAGTGTATGGTAAGTCCTTTAAAAGAGGGGGGGGGGAGGAGGAGTGGAGACAACTTTTAAGAAGCCAGAGATACACAGCTGTGAAGCTCGGTGGACATTAACATTACCGGACGGTTCTCCTTGGTTCCGAAAACCACTGCTTACGTTTTTTCCCCCCAATGAGCCAATGAAATTCACCGGCTACAACCTACGAGAACCTAAGATACATAGATACATAGAAAATAGGTGCAGGAGTAGGCCATTCGGCCCTTCGAGCCTGCACCGCCATTCAATATGATCATGGCTGATCATCCAACTCAGTATCCCGTACCTGCCTTCTCTCCATACCCCCTGATCCCTTTAGCCACAAGGGCCACATCTAACTCCCTCTTAAATAAAGCCAATGAACTGGCGTCAACTACCCTCTGTGGCAGAGAGTTCCAGAGATTCACCACTCTCTGTGTGAAAAAGTTTTTCCTCATCTCGGTCTTAAAGGATTTCCCCCTTATCCTTAAGCTGTGACCCCTTGTCCTGGACTTCCCCAACATCGGGAACAATCTTCCTGCATCTAGCCTGTCCAACCCCATAAGAATTTTGTACGTTTCTATAAGATCCTAAATTCTAGCGAGTATAAGCCAAGTCTATCCAGTCTTTCTTCATATGAAAGTCCTGACATCCCAGGAATCAGTCTGGTGAACCTTCTCTGCACTCCCTCTATGGCTATAATGTCCTTCCTCAGATTTGGAGACCAAAACTGTACGCAATACTCCAGGTGTGGTCTCACCAAGACCCTGTACAACTGCAGTAGAACCTCCCTGCTCCTATACTCAAATCCTCTTGCTATGAAGGCCAACATACCATTCGCTTTCTTCACTGCCTGCTGCACCTGCATGCCTACTTTCAATGACTGGTGTACCATGACACCCAGGTCTCGCTGCACCTCCCCATTTCCTAATCGGCCACCATTTAGATAATAGTCTGCCTTCCCGTTTTTGCCACCAAAGTGGATAACCTCACATTTATCCACATTATACTGCATCTGCCAAACATTTGCCCACTCCCCCAGCCTATCCAAGTCACCTTGCAGTCTCCTAGCATCCTCCTCACAGCTAACACTGCCCCCCAGCTTAGTGTCATCCGCAAACTTGGAGATGTTGCTTTCAATTCCCTCGTCCAGATCATTAATATAAATTGTAAATAGCTGGGGTCCCAGCACTGAGCCTTGCGGTACCCCACTAGTCACTGCCTGCCATTGTGAAAAGGACCCGTTTACTCCTACTCTTGGCGACCTCCTGGCAACCCACTAGGTCCTCCTGGCGACCCACCAACAGCACGAAAATTCTCGCTACTCTCCACGGCGGCTTCATTCTAGTTGCCGCTAATTTTTCAATATGTTGAAAAATTTGCGGCGACCATAATGAGGCCACGACTATTTCCCAGAATGCGGGAACTCCTCACGACCATGAAGGCGACTCCCCGGCAACCACACGCGAACATGTGGCGACTGCATAGTCTCCTGCAGTCGCCTAAGTTGGAAAGGCCCATTAGTTATCCGTCACAAGTGTTCACAAAGGAAATGGAATAACTACCATTAGCATTTCTTGTCAATGCATTCTACATGCAATGTGCAAGACATTTGAGTTTATAGATGTTCATGTAAGCAAATGAGCATTTCAATCTTAATTACAGAAAAATTGAATCAATTTGAAAAATATTACTCAAAACCTCATGTAATAAATTTTAACCTCTGCTGCCACTATTCAACAGTAATCCCAGCGAGGTTCTTATTTCACCTTTAATGCATCCCTATAAAACCATACGCTCTCGATTCTACTGCAAGTTGATATTTTAAACAATGCACATTGTGTCCACTGAACACAGCTCATGGTTAACTGAGTTAATATTGGGCATTATGCAAATTGCTATGTTAAACTTTGGTTAAGCATTTGCATTAATGAAATAAGAAATCAGATTTGTGCAAAGAAACAAAAATAAATTATATGAAGGCTAGGGAGTGTTTAGTTTAATGCTGCCTTCGTCTAACTTATTAAAAAAATGTAATATGAAAAATGAAATTCAGAAGACAAAATCAAATTTAATCTTCACATCCTTGAACCACTATTCACCTGTAGTAATCCTGATGCATTGCCGCAAGAGGAATGTTTGGGTGGGTTGGCAATAAGGCCCTGGGAACCCACATTGACTTTTCATCTACTCTGATATATTTCCTGACCTTCATATGCATCATCCTATTTATGGCAAATTGTTGGGAATATTTTTTTTTCTGGCTACTACTTTTTCTGTTAAGTAGTTTAAAAAAAATCTTATCTTCAATGCATTCAAATTTTATTTTAATTTCCAACTCATGTTTAAGTTATTAATGGGAAAGCACAAGGAAGTGAAATTATATCCTAGCAAAATTCAAATTTTCCAACAAGTACATTGTAAGTAATAATACGCCAGTGTGATTGCATGCAAACAGTGTAGGAAGGTGGTGGTAAAGGGAATCATAGGTCAGGGCAGATTGTTAAAATGGAACATGGGAGTGGGAAACAAAGTCAATCTACGAACTAATGACTGTGTGTAGTCTCAAGGGGAATAAAATATTAATTTATTAAAAATATTAATTTAGTGAACTAATAAACAGAATGACCCTACTGTGGTCATGGGTTTGGTCCTGCACCCCAATAATATATTTTTGGTTTGTTTAGACAATGGTAAAGCGCAAAACAATTTTTCTTCCATGCACGTTGAGGTTTGGAGACACAAATCAGCCAAAAAATTAACTGCTTGGCAAAATATACATAAAGGAACAAATTGTCCAAGATCAAAACCAGTCTTATATATTTCAAAAGAGGAATAGGTTTCACAAAGCAAGAATTAAGTTTATGCTGAACATTGTATACTCTGTGCTATATAATAGAACATCTTGTTTACCAGTCCTGGCATAAAATACACCTAGGCACATCAGATAACAATGAAAAAAACCACCCACTGAAATTTAATCTGCACTTTGCATTACTAGGTATGTTTCTTGGAAAGGACTCCAAAAAGGTGCTAGTCGCCGTAGCCCACACAGTGGTACAAAACATTTAATTGGTTAATCAGCCCAGGCACAATATATGCAAACATCATTTGCCATTTTTAACACAACCAATATTCTGTGATGAAGTAGTATAAGAACAAATGTAATAATGAAAACTGCAGCTCCATTTTTCATTTACATATACTTCACAGATCAGGTTTCACTTTGAGGGAAACCCCTCAAAGTGAAATTAATTAATAGTATTTCACCTGGAATTATTCAATACATTTACTTCCAATCTTAGTCAAATGAACATTTTTTAAATGATCAGCCAAGCAGGAGCTACACCTGAGAAATATACTCCAGATTACTGGTTCACATTTTAATAATAATGTTTTGTTTGAACACGAGTTGCATTGAATATCGAGACAAGCAAGTCTGTTTTTCACCTGTCACTTTTTATTGCTCATTCTTTTGTCCTATGCAAATAAAGCACTTGCTGTTCCAAAGCTTAAGCCTGCTTTGAAGGATCACACAAAATGCTGGAGTAACTCAGCGACATTGCAATTTACTTTTGCAGACTTTTGGGACAAGCTCAGTAGCTGGGTACACTTTAAAGATCCTTTCTCCTCCAGATTTATCTGTTTACTTAGGTACTGGCAGAAAATTTACTCAAAGTAAATACAATGATCTTTAGGAAAACAGTTACAAAACACGCATGCTGACCTTTTCCCAACTCAATAGCAGCCAACTTCATGATTTTATAAGGCTTGACAAAGTAAATGCTGAGAAGCTGATTTACCCAATTAAAAAAAATAAGATTAGGGATAATATTCCCAGAATAAGAGCTTGCCTATATAATATTCAGGTGAGGATAACAAATTCCTTCATTCGGAGAGTTGTGTATTTTGGGGATTTTCTAACCTAAACAGTAATCGGAGTGCACACGAATGAGATGTCGATTTTCAATTACCAAAGGCAATTGACAAGGCTAGGATTGGGCAGTAGAACAAATGCATTATTTATCAAACGATAAAGCAAGGTCAATGGGGTTCATAGTCAACACCAGCTCCCCGTTTTAATCTCTGAATTAAAAGGAGGAAGGTGTTATCAACATCATTGCCTTGTTTTCCCCCGAAGAAATATCATTCCAGGTGGAGTGCTGAAAGCCTTAGAATCTGGGATAGTATTCTTAAATAAATGGCAAATGTCTACAGACATTGATGATAGGGAATTTGTCATAGTGCAGATAAAGAACAAGAATAACCTTGCAATTCAAATTTAGACGGGTGGGATTTGCACCAAGGAAAGTTGGGTTTGGAGATCGGGGTAGTAGCAGATGTGGAAATTATGATGGACCAATAATCTTTCATTCAAATATCTCGTGAATAATTGGTGGCCAATTGTAGTACACCCTTAACTGGACAACTGCAACATTTTCTATCCATACTCTTGATTATCAATTAATACATAAGCAAAGCAGTCTTGTGTGTGGATTCAAGCTCGGAGAACCAGATTGTGCTTTCATATAAACCAAGCCACATTGTGTAATGGATAGTCAGTTTCATCTTATAGTTGAACTCCCAGATTCAAAACAATTGCTTCAACTTATAGAACTGCTTTTCGTAAGGATTACAGAAACCAATTCAAATTCTGCAACTATTGCAGACAAACTTTCAAAAGATACAAATAACCCAAACATATCCAAATATATATTTTAAATGCCTTATTTCTATTACAATAGCCTTAAGTGCAGTACATGACACTATTCAGTTCACTAAAGCATGAAAAATCTTAATGACGAACTTAAGATGTTTTTTGTCTTTCATTTTATAGGCCCATATAAATTTGATTCAATCAAAGCTATTGCATTTACATTTAGCTTAAATATAATCCATGTATCCCTTAATGCACAATTTTAATATTTCATAATTAGGTTGACACAATAAAAGGCTATCAATAGGATACCATTAAGTTATGTTAAATTCTTTAATTTCTGAGACTGTTATATCCATACATCTAATATCTTAAACATTTTTCAACAAAATATGCCTTTAATGGAAACAATGGCTGTTTAAGAGTTGTGGTGATATTCACTGCTTTAAAATGTGGCTTTGTACAAATATGAATGTCAAAAAATTTCCGGACGCACCAAATAGTTATACACGTAGCTTGCATCCACAATACAGCAAACTAAGGTTAGTGGTCCAAAATACATCAGCCGTGTTCAGCATTTACTAGAGACAGCACAAAGGAAAAGTTGGCTCGAAAAGAAAAATAAATCCCATTGGCAGATGGAGACCAGAAAACAATACTGTACTGATCATTCCAACCTTTGTGTTTGGACTCTAATAAATAGCCCTGAGCTTTAATACTATTGCAAAGGGACAATAATTTAAAGGGCAAACCTGCAGCAAGTGTCTGTGTGATGTGCATATTCACAGCTTTAGCTAAATGTGCCACACTGGTCTCAACAGTACTAATTTCAATAGATAATTCCTGACATCAAAGATTCTACTATGTGGACAGTGGTTACGCGCAAGATTATTTGTGTTATCATACAACTTTTGTCCAAAAACAATTAGTATTGGCTTACATTTACAGTATTAAGATTAATTGCTTTTTAATGGGAATTATTCTTTTTCCAGTACTTTGAGATCTACAAGATGCGCCTAGAAAAAAAATACTACGGTACAGTGGAAATGAAGTAAGCTTCAATCGAGGGAGAAATTATTCCAGATTAATTGTTGAAACTTTGTCCTTCTGGGGGCTGAGCAAGTTTCCCGTTTTCTTTACACATCATTTGACGCCGCAGCTCGGTCAGGACAGCTTTGATACTAAATGAATTCTGCCATTTAGCTAGAACTGATATGCTTTTCGGATCCACCTGGAAGAGATGCAAATAAACATTACAAAACTGAAGAATATATACATTCACTTTGTAAAATTGAAGATGTCCATAGTTCCTTCCCTTAATACACAATACAGGAGCATATTGCTACATTGAGCAGTTTCTATTTACTAAATTCTATAAATTATATATTATACTATACTATATTCTATAAATACTATATTCTATAAATTATATCTGGTCTACTTATTATCAGCATCATAAATGTCCAATTGTTATTCAAAATATGTTGCAAGATGTAGTAATGCCTTTAAAATATCCATAAAAATGGAAATGCATTCACTCAAGCGATTAATGATGTCACGCTGTTAGTGAATGGTCTAGTGAATGTTAATTAATGGTCCATTAAAAACTGCCTGAAACAAAACAATAACTAAACAAAACAATTTAAGTGTAGTACAGTTTGAACACCGATTTTCCGGCAACTGATGGCCCCCCCCCCGGCCCCCCCCCCAACCCTATAATCCGAACAAAGTTACAAGAGCTCAGTTGAAATTCCCAGATGGCCTTATAAACTGAATGTGAATGGAATGACCTGCTGAAACATCCCCAGCTCCCACCGTCTCCCCTGGCTGTTGAGAACCTTGGCTTCATAAGTGATAGGAGCAGAATTAGGTCTACCCCGCCATTCAATCATGGCTGATCCATCTCTCCCTCCTTATCCCATTCTCCTGCCTTCTCCCCATAACCCCTGACACCCGTACTAATCATTTCTGACCCCACTCCTGAGTCGCAAGGTGCACCAATGAGCCCCTCTCACCTTATAACCATATAACCTTCCGAGCGCAGGTATATGGGACATGGGGAGAATACGTGTTCGGCATGGACTAGAAGGGTCGAGATGGCCTGTTTCCGTGCTGTAATTGTTATATGGTTATATGGTTATAATTATATTAAAATATCCCACATGCACCCTGAAGACTGAAGCAGGGCATCTTCCTCAAAAGGCTTTTCTATAATTCAAAATAGCTCCATCTTGTGGAATGACCTAAACTAACTTGATTCATGCTTCATTAGACAAACTTCAGATATAATCAATGGTAGAAGTGGAACTCAAAATCGTTCTTATGTTACTGCAAGGCGGCTATATGTAAAACCATTTCATCCATGGGAAAGACTAAATTGGGTATAAGTAAAAGACGGGCCATTATTAAAATGTAACTACATGGATGATTTGTTAAATACTGTTTATTCCTTGCTTGACTCAGTTTTCCAAATCCTCGCTTGATGGCCAGATTATAATAGTGCTCAATTGTGAAATTTCAGCTATGCCATTCAAGAAAGCAATAAATCCTTTGTGGGCCAGGTGTCAAAGGATACTCTTCCAAGTGGAAAAAGAATTTGGCATTAATCAGAAGTAAATCATATCTCTTAATATGCAGGGTTCAACAATTCACTAAAGAAGAAGCAATGTATTTAAAATGGTTTCCTTTTGTTTAATACCCAAAATATTTAATGATATATCGTCAAAACTTCAAATCATTGCTGGTCAAAAATTAACCACTATTTTTCCGCTACTAGGATATGCCATTAATCATAAATATTCTAATTGTAAACAGACTCACAATTCCATTGGAATTATTTACTCCATTCATATTTATTTTCGATACAAATCTAACATGTGGAGCTATCTCTGGATATCTAGGTCCACAGTCTATTTTAAGGCTGTATATTCGGTGTTCATAAATGGTCTGCAAAAAGAAAACAGGTTTATGATTTCACATAATTCTGTAATAAATCAAATAAAAATAATTGTATTGGTATCAAACAAACAAACTACTCGAGCAACTAAGTACAGTGCCCTCCATAATGTTTGGGACAAAGATCCGTCATTTATTTATTTGCCTCTGTACTCCACAATTTGAGATTTGTAATAGAAAAAAACACATGTGGTTAAAGTGCACATTGTCAGATATTAATAAAGGCCATTTTTATATATTTTGGTTTCACCATGTAGAAATTACAGCAGTGTTATACATAGCCCCCCCATTTCAGGGCACCATAATGTTTGGGACACATCAATGTCATGTAAATGAAAGTAGTCTTGTTTAGTATTTTGTGGCATATCCTTTGCATGCAATGACTGCTTGAAGTCTGTGATTCATGGACATCACCAGTTGCTGGGTGTCTTCTATGATGATGCATTGCCAGGCCTGTATTGCAGCCATCTTTAGCTTATGCTTGTTTTGGGGGCTAGTCCCCTTCAGTTTTCTCTTCAGCATATATAAGGCATGCTCAATTGGGTTCACATCGGGTGATTGACTTGGCCACTCAAGCATTGACCAATTTTTAGCTTTGAAAAACTCCTTTGTTCCTTTAGCAGTATGCTTGGGATCATTGTCTTGCTGTAGAATGAAACGTCGGCCAATGAGTTTTGAGGCATTTATTTGAACTTGAGCAGATTGGATGTGTCAAAACACTTCAGAATTTATTATGCTACTACCATCAGCAGTTGTATCACCAATGAAGATAAGTGAGCCAGTACCTTCAGCAGCCATACATGCCCAGGCCATAACACCCTCACCACCATGTTTCACAGATGAGGTGGTATGCTTTGGATCTTGGGCAGTTCTTCTCTCTTCAATACTTTGCTCTTGCCATCACTCTGATATCTTAATCTTCATCTCAACTGTCCACAAGACCTTTTTTCCAGTACTCTTTTAAGAACTTCTTGGCAATCTTTAACCTGGCCATCCTATTTTTGCAGCTAACCAGTGGTTGCATTTTGCAGTGTAGCCTCTGTATTTCTGTTCATGAAGTCTTCTGCAGGCAGTGGTCATAGACAAATCCACACCTGACTCCTGAAGCGTGTTTCTGATCTGTCGGACAGGTGTTTGGGGATTTTTCTTTATTATAGAGAGAATTCTGTCATCAGCTGTGGAAGTCTTCCTTGGCCTGCCAGTCCCTTTGCGATTGGTAAGCTCACCATTGTTCTCTTTCTTCTTAATGATGTTCCGACAGGTTAAGGTTTGGCTGATATCTCTAACAGTTTTATTCTTGTTTCTCAGTCTCATAATGGCTTCTTTAACTTTCATTGGCACAACTTTGGTCCTCATGTTGATAAACAGTGATAAGTTTCCAAAGGTGATAGAAAGACTGGAGGAAAGACTAGGTGCTGAGAGCTCTTTTATACCTGCATCAAGGAGGCATTTAAACACACCTGCGAAGTCATGTCCCAAACATTATGGTGCCCTGAAATGGGGGAGATTATGTATAAGCACAGCTGTAATTTCTACATGGTGAAACCAAAATGTATAAAAATACCTTTTAATAAAATCTGACAATGTGCACTTTAACCACAAGTGATTTTTTCTATTACATGTCTCAAATTGTGGAGTACCGAGGCAAATAAATAAATGATGGGTCTATGTCCCAAACATTATGGAGGGCACTGTACATCAGGCAACATCTGTAATTCGGATCCGGTACACTGCATCAGGATCTGCAAGTTCTTATCTCAATATTAGTAGATTTCTACACAGATTAGCCAAAGTTTCAACCATATCTTTTATTGGTCAAAATGGAAGTACCCATCAAGAAGGTTGAAATAGCTGAAATTATTTACGGAAATGTAGAATCAGGGATTTATTAACTTTCCAGTGCAGCTGACTGGTAGCTTTCATTTAATAAATCAAAGTGTTAAGTAGCACCTACAACCATTGAAACTTTAATGCCAGGCAATGTAAAAAAGAGAAAATTAATATTTGAATTTGGATTTTAATCAATCAATGGCAGATCTTAATCAATTCCAAATATAGTTTCAAATTCAGTGGAAATCATGCCCGAACAATCAGAAAGCAAGACAAAAAGCAGAACAATTCTTTGCTACCAGCTGAGCTTCAGTCCCGACCTCTCATGCTGTGTAGACCTGCATCAAATGGCATGCAATTTTCCGTAGGTGTTCTGATTTCCCGCAATTCCCAGAGGACTTCAGGCTCATTGGTTATATATTTTTCATGTTATATACTAATGATCTGGATAATAAAATTGATAGATTTGTGGGCACATTTGTGGATGATACATAGATAGGTGGAGGGGCAAGTAGTAGCAAGTCTGTGTAGGAGGATGTGGACAGGTTGGGAAAGTGGGCAAATGGAATATAGTGTAGCAAAGTGTACGGTCATGCACATTGGTAGAAGGGATAAAGGCGTAGACTACTTTCTAAAAGGGGAGAGGATTCAGAAATCCGAGATGCAAAGGGACTTGGGAATGGTGGTGCAGGATTGCCAAAAGATTAAATTACATGTTCCACTGGGTGGCGCCACGATGGCAGCCTTGCCAAAAGTCTGTCTGGCTTTTCGTCTTTTTGTTTGTTATTTTTAATGTGTTTTAAAAGTATGTGTTAATGTTCTCTGGTTTGTTTTATGTGGGGGGTGGGCGGGGTCAGTGGAAACCTATTTTCAATCTCTTACCTTGCCGGAGATGCGATTGTATTCCGGATCGTATTTCCGATTGCTCTGCGGCCTAACATCATGGAGCTGGCGGCCTTGCTCGGGTTTGACTTTGAGCCCTACCGCGAGGCCGTGGACTTACCATCGGAGTCGATCCCTTGCCTGTGGTCGACGCTTGTGGATTTCACCTTCGAGGAACTCGCAGTCTCGGGTAGAGACCGATGTCGGGAGCTTCAAACGACGCAGAAGGTTTTGACCAGCCCCGAACCGGGGTCGATCAACCGGCGCAGGGGAGGCGAGATTCCTCCCGATACAGGAGCTTGATCGCCCCGATGCGGAGTGCCCGACCGCCAGTTACAGGAGCCAAGATCGTCCCCTCAACGGAAACCTCGAGCCCCCCGACCGCGTGAGAACAAAGAAGGAAAGAGATTGAACTTATTTTTCGCCTTACATAAGAGTGGAGGAATCATTGTGGTGGATGTTTATGTTAAAGTGTATTTTATGAGCTCTGTTGCTTTTTATTGGTATGACTGTATGGCAAATGAAATTCTTCGTATGTTGCAAAACATACTTGGCTAATAAAGTTGTTTTTTTTTTAAATTTTTTTTTTTTTTTAATTTTTATTGATTAGAAGTACATTACATTACAACCACATACATTAATACTCGTAATTTATATCTTCTTACAATTAATGTACTCCCTTTATTTATTTTTTTACACTAGAAAAGGAAAAGATTGAAAGAAAGAAGAAAGTGAAGGAAAAAGTGAAAGTGTAGAAAAGTGTAGAAAATGTAACAACAAAAAAGGACGAAGACCCTATAAGAGCGAAATTAAAAACAAAAGAAAAAGAGTTAAGAAATAGGCCCTAGGAAAAAAAAGAGAAAGAGAGAGAGGAAAAAAAAAAAGAAAAACAAATATTTTTTTGAGCATTACGTAAATAGGACATACCAACTCTTCAACTATCATCCCCCCCTTACCTGACCTCAATTTTTTATTTTTTTTAAAGTACTTTTGCACCCTATGTTTGTAATAATTCTATAAATGCAGACCACGTCAGGTGGAAGTGATCTGGTTTACCTGCTAGGAGGAGTCTTATCTCTTCTAGGTGTAATGTTTCAAACATATTTGAAATCCACATATTTATAGTTGGTATTGGAGCCTTCTTCCAAAATTTTAGAATTAGCTTTTTTCCAGTTATTAACCCATAGTCCATTAATTTCTTTTGAAACACATTTAGTTCTGGATCATCTTCCGTTATTCCGAAGATAATCCATTCTGCTTTGGGTATCAGTCTTGTTTTAAATAACTTTGTAAAGATTTCAAAAATTTCATTCCAAAATTTTTGAATTTTTGTACAGAAGACGAATGAGTGCGCTATAGTAGCTTCTTGGGATTGACATTTATCACAAATAGATGATACATTTGGGAAAATTTTATGAATTTTAGTTTTCGAATAATATAATCTATGTAAAATTTTAAATTGTATTAAAGTGTGTCTTACATTAATCGAGCATTTATGCACGTTTAATAAGTATTCATTCCAACTTTCCTTTGAAATTTTAATAGCTAACTCTTGTTCCCAGTCTCTTCTGATACCCTCCGTAGGTGGTATTTGTACATTTAAAATAATATTATACAAATATGATATTAAGTTTGCTGATTCCGCTTTTATCTGCATTGCCTCGTCCAATACATCTACTGGGTTATTATAATGATCTTTTGTATATTTTTTCAAATAGTCGCATATTTGAAAATATTTAAAATATTGATTATTTCCGAGTTTATATTTTATTTGTAATTGTTGAAATGAAAGTAATTTTCCAGTTTCATACAAGTCACCAAGCATTTTAATTCCTAGTCTATCCCATTGTGTATAAGCTTTATCTATAATAGAAGGACTAAACGAAGGGTTATTGACTATAGGTAATAAAAGCGATAAATTTCTTAATTTTAAATGTTGTTTTATTTGTTTCCAAATACGGATTGTACTATGAATAATTGGGTTCTTATTATAATTTATGTTATTCAGTTTCATTGGAGAGAGGAGGATCGCTCCAATGTTTCTAGAGGAGCAATCCTCTTTCTCCATTACAATCCAGTCTACTTGCTGGGCGGAGTTATCCATCAGTTGAATCATGTTTTTAATATTTACTGACCAATAATAATACATAAAATTAGGTAGTGCTAAACCCCCCAATACTTTAGGTTTATTCAGATGAGTTTTTTGTATTCTATGTGATTTATAGTCCCATATAAAATTAGTGATATCTGAGTCGAGTTTTTAAAAAAACTTCTTAGGTAAGTATATAGGAATTGATTGAAATAGGTATAAAATTTGTGGTAAAAAGATCATTTTTATTGCGTTTATTCGGTCTATTAAAGACATCGGGAGCGTTTTCCAGAATTTAATTAGTGTATTTAATTTATTAAGTAGGGGGTCAAAATTTGCTCTGAACATACCTTGATATGTTCTGGTAATTTCGATTCCCAAATATTTAAATTTTTCTGTAGCTATTTTAAAAGGGAATTTTAAAAGATGTGTTGAATCTTTCGGTTTTATTGACATAATTTCACTTTTATTCCAATTTATTCTATATCCAGAAAAAGATCCAAAGTCTTCAATTAAATTTAATATATTTGGTATAGTGATTTGAGGTTTTGTAATATACAGCAATATATCATCCGCGTATAAAGATATTTTATTATATGAGTCTTTGGTATTATATCCATGAATATCTTGGCTAATAAAGTATGATTATGATGTTGAATTGGCAGTGAGGAAAGCAAAATGCAATGCTAGTATTTATTTTGAGGGGACTAAAAAATAAAAGCAAATATGTAACGCTGAGGCTTTATAAGGCATTAATCAGACCACATTTGGAGCAGTTTTGGGCCCCATATCTGAGGAAGGATGTGATGGCACTGGAAAGAGTCCAGAGGTGGTTTACAAGAATGATCTCGGGGATGATTGGGTTAACCTAGGAGGAGGGTTTGATGGCTCTGGACCTGTACTTGCTGAAGTTTAGATGAATGAGCGGAGAATCTCATTGAAGCCTACCAGATCATGAAAGACCTAGATAGACCAGATGTGGAAAGGATGTTTCTAGTAATGAGAGAGTCTAGAACCAGAGGGCACAGCCTCAGAATAAATAGAGTGTAACTTTAGAATGGATGGAGGAATTTCTTTAGCCAGAGGGGGGTGAATTTGTGCATTTCATTGCCACATACTGTTGTGGAGGCCAAGACATTGGGTATTTTTAATGCGGAATTGACAGATTCTTGATTAGAATGGATGTCGGGGGTTATGGGGAGAAGGCAGGAGAATAGGATTGACAGGAAAAGGTAGATTAACCATGATGGAATGGCGGAATAGACTTGATAGGCTGAATGGCCTAATTCTACTCCTATGTCTTATATGGGATTCATTGAGAGCCAACATGGATGGGTTGAATAGCCTCCTCCCAAGTTGCAAGCATAAAAATATGATTTTTTTTAAAGCATACATTACTTAAACCCATGTCAAACCCAGATCAGTCTGAGCAAGGGTCTCGACCTGAAACGTCACCCATTCCTTCTCTCTAGAGATGCTGCCTGGCCCGCTGAGTTACTCCAGCATTTTGTGTCTACCCATGACACTTAACATCACTCTCCACAAAATAATGAAATCGATTGCTAGAAGTAATTACATGGCATGATGCTATAAAAGATGAAACATACAAAAAAATTGTTAAGCCTCAAGAGAAGCTGAAACAAAATATGATCATGTTTGAATTTATCTCGTGGATATTTAGACTAAAGTGAAGAATCTGTGTTTTATCACACACTTGCTTCTTCAACGTTTACAGATGCCGAGTCAATTTAAGATCACAGCCAGTAGATTTATTAGGAAAACCTCAAGAAATTTGCAATAAATGTGAATAATATTATTGAACTAGATGAGTCAGTCTAAACTAATCTAGAACTGAGAGGGACTTCTACTCCAATTTCCTTTACAGGACCCGGCTTAGAAATTTTTGTCTTTCCTGTTCTCAGATTCAGCATTTTCATAACATGGTGGCACAGCAGTCGAGTTGCTGCCTTAGAGCATTAATCCAGGTTTAATCCTGACTACGGGTGCTGTCTGCACGGAGTTTGCACGTTCTCCCTGTGAACATGTGGGTTTTCTCCAGGTGCTCCGGTTTCCTCCCACATTCCAAAGACGTGCGGGTTTGTAGGTTAATTGGCTTATGTAACTTGTCCCATATCTGTTGGATAGAACTAGTGTACAGGGATCGCTGGTCAGCACTGAAGGGCCTGTTTCCGCGCAGTATCTCCAAACTAAACAAAACACAACAAAATATTAGATCCGAAATTATATGAATCATGGGTAACCAAACGACATCAGATAATTATCATGCCACCAAACAAAACATTTTAAAATCATACTTACTCTGGTAGGTCCAACGATCATCCCTGTCCACCTTGTGAGTGTCATATCTTCATCATCTTCAAGTCCCCAACTTACTGTCCCATCACTTGCTCCCTTCTGGCCTTCTTCTAGTTCTTCCAAAAGGCGAAAATTACGTGGAACTGTTACAGCTGCAACAATACAATTTACTGTTAGAGCTGCATACAATGCAATTTAAATCACAACAGTTTCTGTAGCCCTCGTGATTTAGCACATGAATCGTGTGAATTGCCATTATCGGTCATAATACATTATTTCAATATATAAACAGGAAGCATTTCAAGATTTTCCCAAACATCCATCCATCCAAAATGTAAAACAAGGTTCGAGTAAACCTGTGAATATTGTTTTAAGTTTTAGGTTTCTTGCTGGTCTGATGCCCTCCTCATCCAACAGTTTTTAAGGCGGAGAATGACAGATTCTTGATTAGTAAGGATGTCAGGGGTTATGGGGAGAAGGCAGGAAAATGGGGTCGAGGGGGAAAGATAGGTCAGTCACTCTTGAATGGCGGAGTAGTCTTGATGGGCTGAATGGCCTAATTCTACTATAACTTATGAACTAGTTTTCAACATGGAAAATATTATTCTTGGCACATGAACAATCTGAATAATCTAAAGAAAACGGTTTGTTCTGCACAGGTGCTTCCGAATTCCACTTTAAAACATTGTCATCGGATTTGCTTGCTCAGTATAACAGCAATGCAACATTCTCCAAATTATCTTGTTACAGTGAAAAGGCAAACAGGTCTCACAGGATACACCAGTCAGCCTCTAATTATACATACCATTAAAAAGATCAACAGATGAAAAAAAAAAGAAAGACGTACCCATAGTACAAATACCAGAATATCTATCTATATTATTATTATTTTATTATTATATTACTAAAACTCTCATCTTGTTTGTGATTCTGTCTGTGTGCGTGCGTGCCCATGTGTTCCCGGAACTACGCGAAAAAGGTACACGATAGCGCTACAATTTTTGGACCACCTTATTCACAATTGTCCTGTGGTGTGTTTTATCAAAGTTTTGTTCAGATTGATGTTATATTTTACAAGTTATTCACATTTTAAACTTCTCACTGTAAAAAATCCAATTCCAACTTGCTGTCCCTGCCCGTTACAATGTTACAAAGACAGGACACCGAGTCCTGTCATTTGAAACATTGTTATGGACAGGGGCAGGACAAGGGAATTGGATTTTTTTTAGTTGAAAAAGAGGGAGGATGAAAAGGAGGGAGCGTGCTGGGGGATGAGGGGAAATGATCCGCGCCTGTGCAGTTGGGGGCTATGGGCGAGTGGTGGAATATTGCGTTGGGGGTAAGGGTCGCATTGGGGGAACGGGTGAGTGGTGGAATATTGCGTTGGGGAACGGGTTGCGTTGGAGGACCGGCAGCCTCCCGTGTGACAGGGACCCAATGGGTCCCACTTGGAAGGTAGACAAAAGTGCTGGAGAAACTCAGCGGGTGAGGCATCATCTATGGAGCGAAGGAAATAGGCAACGTTTTGGGCCGAAACCCTTCTTCAGACTGATGTGAGGGGTGGGGGGAGGGGGTGGGGGGGGAAGAAGAAAGGAAGAGGTGGAGCTAGTGGGCTGAGGGAGAAATTGTCTTCGGAGGGAGGAGGAGAATTTCTTCAAAGTAGGCATACCTTGAGGAGATTTTGCAGTGGAGTAGACAAAATGTTTAAGAAGGAACTGCAGATGCTGGAAAATCGAAGGTATTCAAAAGTGCTGGAGAAACTCAGCGGGTGAGGCAGCATCTATGGAGCGAAGGAAATAGGCAACGTTTCGGGTCCCACTTAGTCTAGTTTTTACTTAAATCTTAAATTACCACTTAAATCTTTCTAGCCAAAACAGGATAGTGCAAATTCACACAGATGTACTACTTAATGTACTACTGGTTTGTAAAAATACTAACATTTAGAGTTTACTTCCTATGTTTATTTCCTGTGTTTATCTTTTTGGCCTGGACCTTCAGGAAACCCTTTTGGCAACGTATTTTTTTTTATCATAGCAATTCAGAGCAATAGTAATAATTCTGAATTATTAGCTACTAGTACTTCCTTTCAGATTAAAAGTGTGATTGAATCACAAATTAAAAGCCAAGTTTCCCCCTAAGACTGCCATCCATCTTGAATGAACAAATTAATGCATTTTATTACCTGTAAACCAGTGTTTCATCTTACCTAATCCAACATCATGGGCGGAAATCCGGGGGTGGAGGGGGGGGCACACACACGTCTTCTCCATGTTTTGAGAGGTAGAGGCCAATTCCCCCCCCCCCCCCCCCCCGTTTTGTAATTTGGATTTTTAAATTCGGTGAAAAAAAATCTGTTAAAAATCTCCGCTTTCCGCGAGACAGTGGGGGTGGGACTGATGATCGAGGGCACCGATTGGACGTGAGAGACGTCGGTCAGCAGGCAATGGGGGTGGCGCGCGGGACATGATGATTCAGCGCGATGATTGGAGGAGGGAGGTGTCGGTCATAGGCGGAAGTAGGGGGTGGGACTGAGGATAGAGCGCAGTGATTGGAGGAGGGAGACGTCCTGGTTGAGCAAAGATCATAGAGCGGAGTTTGAATCGGCCCGTTCACGGGGCATTTCATCGCCCGGCCCGACGCGGCTTAAAATCGGCCGCGTCGGGCTGCGGTCAAATAGCTGCGTCGAGGCTCCCGATGTTGAAGCCCCCGCCGGGCGATGGAACATCCCGCGGCCGCTTTTAACACCCCCGGAGGCCCCGCCAACCGGCTGATGGGGTGTGTGTGTGTGTGTGCGTGTGCGTGTGCGTGTGCGTGTGCGTGCGTGTGTGTGAGAGTGTGAGGCAGGCTCTATTTTAAGGAGTTTAATAATCCATTTTTTCGGTGACTGCCGGCATCATATCAGTGTCGCCAAAAGATTTTTAACATTTCAAAATCCAGCGGCGACAAAAAAATGTTGCGACACTTGAAAAAACACTGCGCTTCATACGTCATCACACCGCGTCACTGCTGCATCATACGTCGTCATGCCGCGCATTTTTCAGTGACCTGATATGTCAGATAATGATGCCGGCAGTCGCCAAAGAAAATTACCAAGTGGGACAGGCCCTTAACGAATTGTAATTAATGCTTTGGCGGTGCAAGAACTGATTAATGAAACAAATTAGATACAATAGGTTTGGATGAGTTGGTTGACTAGCACATCAATGCAATTATACAGATATACTGTACATCTGTAATATACAGATGATATAGGAATTCGTTCCAGTGAAGATTTGAAGACCAAAAGTTCAATTTGACACAAAATTTATAAATGATACAACCTGACATTATTATTGTTCACCAGATATAGAAGTCTGGCATCACAGGAGAAATGGTGGTAAGGGGATAGGAGAGACGTTGAAGCGTGATGTAGGAATGTCCCATGTGTCAACAATATAATTTTGGAAATTGTCCCTACATCATCATGTGGCAGGAAGTAATGAGAAAATCAAGATCTTTGAGAGATTCTAAAGTTAACATGTGACAGAAGTAAGATAACCCATTGCAAGATACATTTTCCCACAGGTAAACACAAAATACTGGAGTAACTCAGCAGGACAGACTTCCGAAGAAGGGTCTGTACCAGAAACGTCAAAGGACTTTACTGTCCCATGAACGGAGCATGGCAAAATTGGCAACCTGGTCTCTGCGTACACATCCACTTCCAGAATCTCCCTAACGTCCTTTGATAAGCAGCTCATTTCACTGTTGGAAATGTTTTGGACATTCAGACATTCGAGACGGATTTCAATAATTTTAAAAATGTACAATGGGGAGGGGGGAGAAAACAGATAAAACTTACCATTTTAATAAAATTTGATGACCCCATTCAATGGAAAGGGACTGCACTGGAGATACCAGCCAAGCCAAGGGGCCTGTTGAAAAATGTATACTGCTCCTATAGCTTAGCAAGTTACAGAATGCTCCTGGGACCTAATGGCAGCTTGAGGAGCACAGAAAGTTGGCAGACACCTGCATCTGACATCTAGTGTGCTACATGCTTCACTCGACATTGTCTAAATGCAAACATCCATAATGCATCATCATGTGTTTCGCAGAGAGTAGTGTAACAAGCCTGACCAAATCACTATTCATGAAGATTTCATCTGTGATTTGGTCAGGGTTGTTACATTGCTGTTGCCAGATTTAAGAAGAGAGCTAGACAAAGTGGAGCAACATTGTTTTTAGTTATTTGAAGGAAGCCTTTAAATGGAGCACCAATGTGCATGGTTCTAGGAGCTCAGCGGGTGCTTGTCAATTTTTAATGTTAAGTAATGCCTGGAGAGGCATCCCCCTTTAAGGATGAAGAATAGGTTTTTGTAATCTGCAGTGTACTAGGACTGGTCAAAGAAAAAGTCTTAAAGAAAGGTTATTTATCCATGTCTTTTATTGGTTTTCAACAATTAATATTTATTACCCTAATAAAAAAAGTGGAAGGGAAATACTTAATTTTTTATATTAAAATATTTAATATTGTATGAAGTAGGGTGTCGACCCAAAACATCATCTATTCCTTTTCTCCAGAGATGCTGTCTGACCCGCTGAGTTACTCCAGCTTATTGTGTGTATCTTTAGTTTAAACCAGCATCTGCAGTTCCTTCCTGCACTTAAAATGTTTGTAATTGCTTTCAACTATAAAAAAATCCCCAAGCTTTGATTCTACTGGCATAAATTGTTTGCTAAATGAATTTTCTGTTCTTGCTGCAGTTAAATACAGTAGCTTTATCCATCTTCTAAAGTTCAGAACCTGCCTGGTCTCTCACGAATGTTGACGAAAATTGAACCGTCAGGGAGTGTCACAACAGGGACCAACGCAATGAGTTGTGATTTGCAGAAGGAAATTTATATTTAATCAATAGCAAATGTTAGCCAAGTAGTTGGGCAAATTAGAGTCAATAAAATCCATAGAGAAAGTTGGGCGTTTAAATAGACACTCATCACTGCACACCATGTGTGGTCAACTACGTAGTTTACTTTATCAGTCACAAGCTGCCATTTAGAAAACAAATACTAAAAACACCAGGTCAGGTAACATCTGTGGAAAGAGAAACAGCGATTGTGTCAGGTCAAAGACCATTCCTCTGAAGGGTCCAGCTTTCCAGTATCTAATTTTATGATTGTCATTTTGATTTTAATAATACCCATTTCATTACTATCAGTGGCAGATGTTCAGTTAGAGGTATTCATCCATGAAGTTCTGGAAAAGTGCATGGATTTGGCAAGCAATAGTACATTCAAAGAGTCATTACCCATGCTTAGACTGTATTTTGTTTTCTGAATGGGTAATGGCTACTAATTTGAAGGACAAAACACCTTATCTACGACTTTAAACTTTCATCTCCTCTACTACCAGAGAAGCATGGTGCTGTGATATTTACCACCAAGAATAAGAACAGCAGGTGCCAAGGCTTGCAGATTATGTTGCCGGTCACACACAATCCAAACTCTGTTTCCAACAGCATTGTGGCTTTAATTGCATCCGAATATCTGTAGTAGTTCAAGGTGGCTCACCAACACTTTTGATGGCAAACATTGACAGACAATAAATAATGGCTTTGCCAACAATGCTCACAACACAAAACAAAATTCAAATGATTTCCATGTTTACATTTCAATAAATTCAAATTAATGGAGTTTACAGTTAACTTTCTGAATGGAGACTTCCAACCCAAATTTATAAAAGTTAATGGTGTGCAAATATGTGGTTGGACTATTCTTGATATGCAACACAATAAAAAAAATATGCCTTCCAAACTTAAGTGAACCAATTAACTAAAGCAAAACTGGATTTACAGAACAATGTTGGTATAATTGTCCAGCCACAAAACTGGCAACAAGAGCAAGTCACCCTACACTAAGCAACTGCCCTCTTGAAATCTAAAGCTCTTCCACTATCTTACCATCAGAAATTTGATGATACTCTCCACTTAGTTAATGAGCACGGTGCTGACAATACTAAATCAGCTCGCCACTATTCAGGCCTCAGCAGCCAGCTTGTTTAGAATCCCATGTATATCAAGCATTTCCTCCCTACACCGCCAATGCTTACAGTATACAGCTTTTCTAAAATGCACTCCAGTTACTATATTACCAGCCTAGATTCTTCTGACTATAACCTGGCCATCCAACACACGTCCCAACATGTGTCAAGTTTGGGGCAGATGTGTAACATGGATAATTTTGGGTTGGATACGAGAGCCAAACAAATACATTGCCCAGATCAAGATAATTTACTTTTTAATGCTGCACATCCTCAGTATTTAATCAATAGCAGCATATGTGCCTCATGTGGCTCAGCTTAAGTTTGATTTGACAGTGGTCCATTCAAAGTTTAATTTTGTATCCAAGCAGAACTCTACCTTGGACAACACATACCAGCAATGAAGGAGGTCAAGGACTGGATGCATCCGAGTGCACTACCACCATGTTTCCTTTCAACCACACCATCTCTACTGGGAAATATTATTAATTCATTATCATTGGATCCAAATCCTAGAACTCCTTACCGTGAAATAGTTTGGGCATTTTTTCAAAATTCTGACAGGAGGACACCGACCATCAATCAGCCGCACACTTGTCCTACGTTATCCCAGTTTTGCATCCTCCGGACGAGGGGCAATTTACAGACACTAATTAACCTACAGTCTTTGGAATGCAGGAGACGAGGAGCACCAGGAAATAAACCCACATGGTCACACGAGGAACATATAAACTGCACAAGCTAAACCCGTAGTTAGGATCGACCCCGGGTCACTGGCACTGTGAGGCGGCACGTCTACTGCTGCACCACTGTGCCACCCTTGTTAATACTAGTATTACAGCAAGTAATAGGTACAAAAGCTAACAAATTCACTTGGGAATAGAGCTTGCATCCTTTGGCTCTAGGCGTGCTCAGAGAAAGAGCACATCCATAACAAGTTCCTCGCCTAAGAACAGCTCCAAAAGATTACAAACGACAACACACGATAATGGGATACAAGCCAGTTACACTGACATTAGTTGGTGGGAACATGCTGAAGTCCAGAATCAAGGTGTGCAAGGCATATTAAGAGGGCAAAATCTGAAAGGGTTAATGAAAGGGAAGCAAATCCAGAGTCCTTTTTGGAGGACGGTGGTGCATAGTGTCAATAAAGAGGATTCAGTAAAGGTAAGTGTACCGAGATATTCACAAGGCAGTTTAAATTGTGCTCAAATGCAGTTGTACTGGGCTGAATATTTAATTACCATGCATGGAGGGAAGATACCTAGGTAGATCAGTAAGAGTGCAGAAGAAACAAAGGGAGGGTGGGTTACCTGATGTCAGTGACATTTCCCTACTTTGTGTTTAAGAAGGAACTGCAGATGCAGGAAAATCGAAGGTAGACAAAAGTGCTGGAGAAACTCAGCGGGTGCAGCATCATCTATGGAGCAAAGGAAATAGGCAACGTTTCGGGCCGAAACCCTTCTTCAGACTGATGTGGGGCGGGGGGGGCGGGGAGAAGAAAGGAGAAAGGAAGAGGAGCAGCCCGAGGGCTGAGGGAGAGCTGAGAAGGGGAGGAGACAGCAAGGGCTACTGGAAATTGGAGAAGTCAATGTTTATGCCGCTAGGGTGCAAACTGCCCAAGCGGAATATGAGGTGCTGCTCCTCCAATTTCCGGTGATGCTCACTCTGGCCATGGAGGAGGCCCAGGACAGAAAGGTCGGATTCGGAATGGGAGGGGGAGTTGAAGTGCTGAGCCACCGGGAGATCAGGTTGGTTAATGCGGACCGAGCGGAGGTGTTCGGCGAAACGATCGCAAAGCCTACGCTTGGTCTCACCGATGTAGATCAGCTGACATCTAGAGCAACGGATGCAATAGATGAGGTTGGAGGAGATGCAGGTGAACCTCTGTTGCACCTGGAACGACTGCTTGGGTCCTTGAATGGAGTCGAGGGGGGAGGTAAAGGGACAAGTGTAGCATCTCTTGCGGTTGCAAGGGAAAGTGCCCGGGAGGGGGTGGTGCGGGAGGGAAGGGAAGAATTGACCAGAGAGTTACGGAGGGAGCGGTCTTTGCGGAAAGCAGACAGGGGGGGAGATGGGAAGATGTGGCGAGTGGTGGGGTCATATTGGAGGTGGCGAAAATGACGGAGGACTATTTGTTGTATGTGACGGCTAGTGGGGTGAAAGGTGAGGCCTAGGGGGACTCTGCCCTTGTTACGAGTGGGGGGATGGGGAGAGAGAGCAGTGTTACGGGGTATGGAAGAGACCCTGGTGAGAGCCTCATCTATAGTAGGGGAGAGGAACCCCCGTTCCCTGAAGAATTAGGACATTTCCGATGCCCTGGGAGCAGATGCGGCGTAGACGGAGGAATTGGGAGTAGGGGATAGAGTTCTTACAGGAAGCAGGGTGGGAAGAAGTGTAGTCTAGATAGCCGTGGGAGTCAGTGGGTTTATAGTGGATGTCCCTACTTTGTGTTTGGTTTCACCGTGGCCATGGAAAAGGCAGAGGACAGGGTTTGGTGTGGGAACAGAGAGTTGAAAGTATGTGCAATCGGAAGTTCAAGATGGCAGCTGGGAACAGTTATAATTGTAATTAATTTATTAGCCAAGTATGTAAACATACAATGAATTTGATTTGGCAATAGTCATACAAAAAAGCAACAAGATACATAACCACATAAAAATCAAACATAAACAGCCAGCACAATGGCGTGTGAGAATCCCCAGAGCACACAGCATAAGCAGAGACCCACAGCCATCAGTTCAATGTCCGGGGCACACACACGCTCCTTCACCGTGATGTGACCAGGGTTGCACCGACCTGTCATTCACTCTGCAGTCCCTGTCCACCCGAACAGTCAGAAAGCCGTCCACACTCGCACCAGACTCCGGGATGTCCTCATGGAGCCATGTCCCCGCAAAATACCGAGATCACTGCACTCCCTCCGAGTACTCACCAGTGCAGGCAGCATGTCCATCTTGTTTTCTCGCCGACCTCACATTCCCCACTGTGATGAAAGGCAAAACTTATACCTTCTTTCCACCTTTTCTCCTGAGGTCGGGACAATTGAAACTTCCGCAATCGGGGCGATCAAAGCTCCTGCAGTCGGCCATTGAAGCTCCCGCGATCGGGGCGGTCGAACCTCCTGCGGTTGGAGCTCCCGCAGTCGATCCCTAACAAAGGGACCGCCAGCTCCACAACGTTAAAGCCGCAGTGCAGATGGAGATACGATGAAAAAGTCGCATCTCTGTCGAAGAAAGAGATAAAAAAAGGTTTCCCCCAACCCCCCCACCCCACATAATACAAAAATTAAAGATACACTAAAAACATACAAGTAAACACAGACCAAAACAACAAAAGAAGAAAAAAAGAGACAGGCTGTTGGCACGGCTGCCATGTACGGCACCTGCGCAGATGAACTGTAAAACGTTGGCCTCAGCAATGTAAAGCACTTACTTTCAGTGACTGATGTACAAGGACATCCAGGTATCGTTGTACTTCCCCTTTTCCTAACCCGACAACATTCAGATAATAATCTGCCTTCCCATTCTTGCCACCAAAGTGGATAACCGCACATATATCCACATTATACTGCATCTACCATGCATCTGCCCACTCACCCAACCTGTCCAAGTCACCCTGCATCCTCATAGCATCCTCTTCAGTTAACACTGCCGCCTAGCTTTGTGTCATCTGCAAATTTGCTAATGTTACTTTTAATTACTTCATCTAAATCATGAATGTATATTGTAAATAATTGCGGTCCCAGCACCGAGCCTTGCGGTACCCCACTAGTCACTGCCTGCCATTCTGAAAGGGACCCATTAATCCCTACTCATTGTTTCCTGTCTGCCAACCAATTTTCTATCCATGTCAATACCCTACCCCCAATACCATGTGCTCTAATTCTGCCCACTAATCTCTTGTGTGGGACCTTATCAAAGGGTTTCTGTAAGTCCAGGTACACTGATCCACTGGTTCTCCCATGTCCATTTCACTTGTTACATCCACAAAAAATTCCATAAGATTTGTCAAGCATGATTTCCCCTTTGTAAATCCATGCTGACCTGGGCCGATCCTGTTACTGCTATCCAAATGCGCCATTATAACATCTTTAATAATCGACTCCAGCATCTTCCCCACCACTGATGTCAAGCTAACTGGTCTGTAATTACCTGCTTTCTCTCTCCCTCCTTTCTTGAAAAGTGGGATAATATTAGCTACTCTCCAATCCACAGGAACTGATATAGAATCTATAGAACATTGGAAAATAATCACCAATGTGTTCACGATTTCTAGAGCTACCTCCTTGAGTACCCTGGGATGCAGACCATTAGGCCCTGGGGATTTATCAGCCTTCAGTCCCATCAGTCTACCCAACAACATTTCCTGACTAATGTGAAATTCCTTCAGTTCAACCATCACCCTAGGTCCTCTATCTCCTAGTATATCTTTTTACTTTTCTTAGAGATCATATTAAATTTGAAATGCACCAGTTTTATCCGGACCATGACAATAAATACAGCACATAGTAATATGTACAAAGAATTCTCATTAATGGTCAAGCACACTTCTTGTTGACAAAATTGACAAAGATGAGACTGAGTACAGGTATGAGCAATGCGGCAGCAGTTGAGAAGAAACACTGCAATAACAAGGTATCAAAGAAAAATCAGGAAATTAAGAAATTACAAAGCAATTGTGATTAACCCAAGGATGCCATGGGAGTTCAAAGAAAAATATGGACAAATATTAAAGTGATACAGGAACAGAAAAGTGAAAACTGAAAAAAAAAGTATTAGACTGAAAAGTCATTACAGTTCTGCAAAGAATTCATTGAAGTTCATAAGCGTTTACATTTCACACTAGTTCCACTAATCAAATTGCTGGGGATACCATGACAAAAATCAAGTACGTGTAGCAGAGGGAAGAATCAGTAAATAACATTTAACTGCAAGCACAGTGGATTGCAGCTAGGAGGCCTGATGGAGAGTACTGACAGTTAATCGGGGCATCAGAACAGGCCAATCAGTAAATAAAGATAATCAAGCCACCATTCAGAAACGGCTACACTCTTAGTTGGCCGAGTTACAAACTTTTTGGTTTATCACACAAGAACAGCGAACGGATTGCTGCCAACACCCTCAAAAGCTGACTAATGGGAAAAGTAAACATTCAGTACCAGCGAGAAGATTAAGTTTACCAGTTTTATTTTTTGGCAAATCATAAATGTTAATGTAATATTTTTAAACAGAATATATAAAGGAATCACAAGGGTTATGGTTTTGTACCATAATTGTAATGAATGGTTGGTTTATTCTGTTCTCGTCTACTCTATTCACTCTCTGAATTGTTAACCAGTGTTAAAACCACATGGGAAGGAAAGTCCCTAATTAATTTAATGCTTTTTTTTTAAAGTTGGATTGTACAAATGATACACAGTGAATGAAAACTCCAAGTGTCATATCTTTTCGATGCAGTTGCACAGATGGGAATCTCAATGGAACCAGAGTAAAGGACGCCTGTTTTTATTCCAATGTTTTTGTATTCCTCTTGGAGGTTGAATTCCAAGACCACTTAGATTTAAACTTAGATTTTTTTTGTTGCTTAATTTAGGAAATCAATTACTGGAGCAGCAAGAGGCATAGGTTAACGCAAGAAACTTTCAGAAGGGATCTAGGAGTGCAGGGGCATGGTTCCTTGAAGGTGGAGTCGCAGATAGAATGGTCAAAAAGGTTTGGCACATTGGCCTTTATCAGTCAGAGTATTGAGTACAGAAGTTGGGAGGTTATGTTGCAGTTGTATAAGACATTGGCGAGACCAAAATTAGAGTATTGTGCTCAGTTCTGGGCACCCTTTTATAGGAAAGATGTTGTCAAGCTGAAAAATGTACAGAGAAGATTTACGAGGATGTTGCCAGGGCTAGAGGGTCTGAGCTATAGGGAGAGGTTGAGCAGGCTGGGACTATTCCTTGCAGCGCAGGAGGATGAGGGGTTATCTTATAGAGATGTATAAAATCACAAGAGGAATGGATCAGATAGATGCACACTCTTGCCCAGAGTGGGTGAATCATGGACCAGAGGACATAGGTTTAAGATGAAGGGGAAAAGATGTAATAGGAATCTGAAGGGTGACTTTTTCACACAAAGGGTGGTGGGTGAATGGAACAAGCTGCCAGAGGAGGTAGTTGAGACAAGGACTATCTCAACGTTTAAGAAACAGTTAGAAAGGTACATGGATAGGACAGGATTGGAGGGATATGGCAGGTGGGGCGTGTAGCTGGGACATGTTGACCAGCGTGGGCAAGTTGGGCCGAAGGTCCTGTTTCCACACTGTATCACTCTATGACTCGGGTGTCACGGCTGTAAACATCAACTTGCATTTTAATGTTTATGCCTGAATGATGTGTCAAATGGCATTGCTGCACCTGAATGATTGGTGTCCCACATGAAGTTAAAGGCCCAAATCAATACTGTACAGCTACTCATCAGGGATTAAATCAAAAGATCTTTTGATGGAATAGCTGAAACTGCTTTTAGGAATATCTAGATGAAGAAAGATAACAAGTATAACTGATTATAACTTTCACTTTCAAAATAATACATTTTAAGATTCTACCAAAGCATATCCCCTATTGGACCATGCCAACAAGGCAGATGTTGGCACAATCAAGGGGTGGCCAAATAAGAGTTGTTGGGAATAGGATTGCAGCAGCGCAACATGTCTGTAAACACTGTACAGGCATCAAGACATTATCCACATGCGTCAGTCTTCTGCAATCTCATCTTTGGGGAAATAAAAGGAAGGGAGAAATGGGTGAATACTTTATCGGCGTGGGATGGGAAAGTTTACTGGAGTAAGGATATTGGTAGAAAAGGGGAGTGAATTGGTGTCGCTGCTCAGTAATAAAACGTTTAGAAAAAAAACAACCATCGGAGGCAGAATGCCCTGAACTCTATTAGCCAAGATAGAGTTGGCTCCTTTTAACACCAAAACTGACTACAAACTTCTGACTAAGGTCTGTTGCTTACTTGAAAGAAATGACAGACTTTTGCAAGCAAATGAAAGCAATACTGTATTCCATTTGTATCACTGTGCTTCCCCGACAAGTGGCATGAACAATTCGGGCCATTGGTCATTTACTCCCACTCAAAGTCTGTACACAATTCCTTATATCTAAATGCTTTTTGCAGCAGCTCAGGGTAACCGAGTACAGGAGCTTAGTTCTTAGATCCCATTTGGGCAGGCCCTCAGCATAATATTCATTTGGAAAAGATGGGTGGCTCTGGCAAAATTTGGAAGCTTCTAGTAACAGGACACAGTACAAGCATTTAAATTTTATTTTGTATGTAGTTGGTGCTGACAGAAGAACATAGATATGTTACGATCCTCTGTATGCCATTGCCGACATTGGTCTTGGTCTCTGGAACTGTTGTGCTATAATGCTGAAAATTATATTCTTCATTCTCTCATTTTCCTTCGCTCTCCCCACTGTGCTTGAGTTTGGCTCGATTATATTTATGTATAGGATTATCTGATCTCATTGGAAAGTATGCAAAACAAAGCTTTTCACTGTACCTCAGTATATGTGACAATAATAAGCCTAAACCTAAATACAAAAATCTTTGTCGTATCATTTCCCATCAAATCCATTGCAGCCATTAGGAACATGGCATTAATTATGTCAAATTCCTATGTCAGGATAGAAAATTCAATGAACCCACCAAATGCACTCAAATATCTGGGTAGAATCACCAGCACTATTTTAATGCAGGACTGCCCAGCCATCATAATTTCAGGTAAAAATTCAAACTTTGAACTGCTTTGGAGATCACAAAAGAGAATCAACCTGCAACCAACTGTGTGTGGGCAATATAATCAACCATTCCAACTCAATTCCAGACTGAATGTAGATTGTCATGATCATAGTGTGGCACTTCTTGTTCAGTGCTGAGTATGCTTCTTTGAATGAAAACAAAACACAGCCAAGACAAAATGAACAGATGTAGCAATGTTACAATACCTACCTTCAGCGGCGCTGCAGTTCTGCCACTGGCCGTGTGCGCGACTTTGGCGCCTTTGGGGGGGGGCGGCGGATTAAAATACAGTTTTGCACTGCCTGTCGGAGGCGGATTTCCTCGGGCTGCTAGCTGATGAAGAAAAATCGATCGGACTTCCGTTCGCGTTTTTTTTTTTTTTAATTCGCTGGACAATTTAATAATTGAATTAAAATAAAAAGCGACTTCTAACGCCCTCAACGCCTACAACGTGACGGATCGCAAGAACAGGACAAAACATGGGGTAAGTCGTGTATTTTACATATAATCTGGCTTCTTGGGATGGCTTTAGTCAAATTTTACGTTGCGAAAATGTTATTTAGGCCCCATACGCAGTGTCTTTCCTGCCGATATGGGGTTCAAACTCACCGCAAATGCAACGTTCCAATCGATCATGTTCCAGAAACACCTACTTGCAAGATGATTAAAATGCTCTTTTTTTTGGACAATAAGCCGTCTAAATTGTCTATATTTTGTGTTATTCTCTCTCCATGATCATTATTTTTAAACTAAATATTCACAACAGTTTGAGTCACATGTATTGTGCAAAAAACAATAATTTTGATTATATTTTGAGTGGATGTTTCTGGATTAATTTATGGGAATTAAACATTAAATTCCTTCCATCTGGCATATAAATTCATGACAGTGAGATTTAAAAATCATGTTATATTGTGAATTCTTGTGTGAATGGGATTAGTTTGTTATTTGGATACTTAGGCTATTTAAAAAAATTATCCTTTTCTTAAGAAATGTAATCTACAGGACATTCTTAATGGGAAAGTAGTGGGCAGAAAGGCTTGTCATGCGTGGTTTGAAGTGCAAAAACTTGTAGTTTACAATGCCAAAATTGAAAAGTTGAGGAAAAACAAGGTGTACAGAGTTGCTTATTGGTTACAATCTGAGGAGTATGATGATGCTACTGATTATGATATGCCAATGTACCAGCTAGCAACTGTCTTCTCCATAAAGACTTGGTCTATTGCTAGAAATTGTAATTTATTTACCTATCTGTTACGGACTTACAGTAATATTAAAGTTCTGATCTTGAGAATATCACATTTTTGAATTTTCAAGACAATCTGGGTGTTTATTACTATTTCCGTCACAACGGTCAATTTTGTAATTAGCTACAATTAGGTAATTAACTAATTATATGCGTTAATTTTAGGTCATCCAAGTAAGATGTTTTATATTTGTTTCAGAAAGCTTCAATCTATAATAACTGAAAATTTTATTCAGTTCTCTTAATTTTTAAGAAAGTTATGGGCTTTTGACTGTCCTCGATCACAGCTTTTGTGTTGAGTCAATGGAAAAGCTATAGGGAATACGATGTTAATTTCCGAGTATGAACATGGCCATAACTTTTTTAATACTGAAGATATGAAAGTGAATTAGGTGTCAAATTAAACTTCTTTTTATGCTTTATCTGATGGGATAAATTGCAGACTTGATTTTTTTAATCTCAAAATTTTGTAACATTGCTAACAGATGAGGTCTGATGAACCCTGGTTTTCACAACATACCAACTAATGAGAACATCAAATGTTTGATTATTGTGAATAAGCTCAAGAATTTAATCGCAGTCAGCATATTTTCTTCACATTCTGCTCCAGAAAACCAGCTATAAATAACTATTGGCCAAAACAGTATGACAATGCACAGTTAGAAGTACAGTATGTTGCCTCATTGCACAAAATGGATTTCCTCAGTACTCGTTTCCTCTCACATCTAAAAAATGTGCAAGTTGTCAGGTTAATTGACCATTCTAGATTGCTCTTGTGTATAAGCAAGTGATAGAATCTGAGGGAAGAATAAGTTGCACATTCTCCCTGTGACCATGTGGTTTTCATTCGGGTGCTCCAGTTTCATCCTAGGCCGAATAAATGCTATAAAAATGAGTTTTTTACCACAAATTTTATATTCTATTCCATTCCATTCCATTCCGATATACTTACCAAAACATTTTTTTTTAAATTGGATGCTGATATTACAAACTTTATATGGGACTATAAATTCCACAGAATCCAAAGAAAACATTTGTGTAAACCTAAAGAATTTGGTGGATTATCACTCCCCAATTTTTTATATTATTATTGGGCCACAAACGTCAAAAATATGATTCACCTGTTGGACAATTCGGCCCAGCAGGTGGAGTGGATAGTAATGGAGAGAGAGGACTGTTCCCCTTTTAATATAGGAGCGATCCTTCTCTCACCAACAAAAATGAAGAATACAATATATAGTAAAAATCCAATTATTCATAGTACAATTAGAATTTGGAAACAAATAAAACTAACGTTAAAATTAAGAAATCTATCACTTCTCTCACCTATAATGAATAACCCTTCGTTTAAACCTTCTATAATAGATAGAGCTTATATAAATTGGGAAAGAGTAGGAATTAAAACGTTTGGAGATATGTATGATAATGGAAGTTTCTTAACATTTCACCAATTACAACTTAAATACAACCTGAATAGTAATCAATATTTCAAATATTTTCAAATACGTGACTATTTGAAAAAGTATACACGAGAATATCAAAATATGTCTCCTGACCTATTAGATGGGATAATGAATATAAAAGCGGAATCAGCTAATTTAATATCATACCTATACAATTCTATTTGAAACATAGAAATTCCATCATCGGATGGGATTAGAAGAGAATGGGAACAGGAACTAGCTATAAAAATCTCGAAAGAGAGTTGGGATAAACACCTATTATATGTGCATAAATGCTCGATTAACGTAAGACATACTCTGATTTAATTTAAAATTTTACATAGATTATACTATTCAAAAGCTAAATTAAGTAAATTTTACCAATACCTCTGCTATCTGTGATAAATGCCTAATCCAAGAATCAACTATAGCACATTCTTTTGTTTTTTGTATAAAAATTCAAAAAACTTGGTGTGAAATTTTTGAAATTTTCACTAAATTATTTAAAATAAAACTGAAACCGAATGCAGAATTGATTATTTTTGGAACAATAGAAGCAAGTTTGGAGCTGACTTCGTTTTAAAGGAGTTTTCTTAATTATGGCTTAATAACGGTAAAAAAAATGATACTGAAATTTTGGAAAAATGCTCCTACGCCAACAATAAAAATGTGGACTTCTAATGTGTCGGAATTGTTACACCTAGAAGATATGAGATTCCTCCTAGCAGGTAAACAAGACCAATTCCAAAAGATTTGGTCTCCATATATCAACTTATTACAAACATAGGGTGCAGCAAAATGTTGATAAACCTTTTGGGTTTTTTCTTTTCTTTTTTAACTATTTCTTGTGGTTTAGGTTCATACGGGTGTTGCTGGACCACTTTCATTCACTCACTGACTATCTTTACTAACTCTTTCTATCCTTTTTTCCTATTAAATTTTAAAATAAGAAGTGGTATAAGAACTGTATAAACTTACGTTATTGCAGATTACTGTAATGTAAAATACTTCTAATAAAAAAAAAAATTTAAATAAAAATTAAAAAAAAAAGAATCTGAGGGAAGAATAAGTTGCACATTCTCCCTGTGACCATGTGGTTTTCATTCGGGTGCTCCAGTTTCATCCTACATAAATTCACAAGCCATAGGAGCAGAATTAGGCCATTCAGCCCATCTAATCTACTCTGCCATTCAATCATGGCTGATCTATCTTTCCCTCTCAACCCCATTTGCCTGCCTTCTTCACACCTTTACTAATCAAGAACAGCACTCTCACTTAACTTTTTTTTCCCTGTTGCCAGCCGGGCAACCTTGGCAGCTTTTTAGGTTGGCAAATGACAGTTTAGGTGGTCATTTAAGATGGCTTGCATGACGCGTGCGATAATGTGCTCGGACGAAGTGTGTAGTTACCAGTCGGAATTATACTCAATGAAGCATTCACATATTATTTCTGCTTCAAATAAAGTCACAAACTAAACATATTCACCAATCAAGACATGATATATCCCACAATGACAAGCAGCAAAATTATAAGACAGTATCTCAACTATTTTTACACATTGCAATTAATGCAATTTCTATTAGTTCTTTCCACTTCCAAACTAAAATGTGGTTGAATTATTCAGCGTATGATCAACCTGTGTCAATAAATCCTGGACCATGGTAACATATATGCTTAACCATGCACACTACAGATTGATGCAAGCATGTTTTCTGTGAAGGACTGAAAATGACCATGACATGGCCATAGCATGGGTCGTTATTGCTATTGGTATAGAAACACTCTCGCTTACCACATAATTTATCCACAACAAAATATACAGGTTGCAAGGAAATTTCTGTAGGCATTTTATGATAATAGCTGTTAAAACCGACTATACCCATCTGACAGGTTAAACATTACACTAACTGACAAGAGATGGCCAAAGGACATAACTGCAGCAAATGTTCTTTTGGTAATATGTTTAAAGGTGTCAAAAAGCCACATTACCGGACATTCAGATTAGATGTACGTGTTGTGAACAGCAATGAAGATACCCAGATTTTTAAAAAAATTATTGATAAACGCTGTTTCCATCTTTCCCACTTCAGAATTAACATTAAAATTTCAACTGAAATATCTCCTGACCAAATTTGTGATGTATATAATCAACTGTAGAAGTAGAACCTGGATAAATCCAACGTATAGTTGTGAATGTTGCTCATTAAATAACTACAGTACTGATACTCCATATTAAGAGCATTGATTTGCCGTTAAAATGAATTCTGTAATAACGTGTCAACGGTAGCAGTGACAATCGAACACTTCGGTTTTAATGTTTCACGTGTTCACAATTTATTTAATCCATCTTTATGGACTAAAACAAATAATAACATTGGGAATTAAAACACATTTGATTGCATTCCGTTATCAAACATAGTCAATGTTCGCTCTGAAGACATTTCCAGGACAATAGGGTCAGGGAGGGGGGTGTGTGTGTGAATCAGTGCGGGGTGGATAGATGGCGGGGGGTGGGTTTAGAAGGCAATTGGTGCGGAATGGATGGATTGAGGCAGGTGAATTAGCACATGTTGGTTGGAGTAGGTAAAATTGTGAGGGGGACGGGGATGTCAGTGGTGTTGAATGGGGGGGGTTCAGTACGGGATGGATGGGGGCGGAGATCAGCGCAGGATGAATAGGGGGGTGGGTCAGTACAGTGTGGATCGGAGGGTCTGTGCAGGATGAATGGGCGATCATTACAGGATGAATGAGGGGAAGGTGCAGGGTAAATGGAGGGTGGGTCGGTACGGGATGAATGCGTGGATTAGTAAAGGATGGATGGGGGATCAGTACAGGATGGATGGAGGAGAAGTGCAGGATGGATGGGAAGGGGGGTAAGTGCAGGATGGATGGGAAGGGGGGTAAGTACAGGATGAATTGCGGGACCAGTGTAGGATGGATGGGGGGGGGGGGGGGTGGCAGGAGAATCAATGCGAGGTGGATAGGGTGATCAGCGCAAGATGAATAGATTGGGGGGGGGGTAGATGGGGAGGGGAGCACAGGGGATGTCAGTGAGGACTGAATAGAGGCGGGAATGGGGATCAGTGCGGGATGGAGAGGAGGGGTCCCAGGATAAGGGGGGGGTGGAGGGGGGCGTACAAGAGAGAGAGAGATGGGGGGGGGGGGAGGCGAGGTGGGGAGGAAGGAAGGTCAGCGCTCCTCGGACAACATCGCCCTGCTGCCTTGGCCGTCAAAGGGGGAGGCGGTTGGGATCTCCTCGTCTCCTCGCCACCGCCTCCCCTCCTCCGCCAGCCAACAGCAAGGTGTGGGGCCGAGCGGTGCAGCTCAAAGATCCTATAGCTATAGGATATCTTTGGTGCAGCTGCTTCAGAAGGGTCGGAGCGAATGACGGGCCCCGCACAGCGGCAGCAGCAGCTCCACGTCCTCCTCCCGCCACTCTGCCCGCCCTGATAGCGGCTGCTGTTTGCAAATCCGCTAACGGCGCTTTCAAAACAAACCCTCCCGCACGCCGAGGCCTCCCCCTCCCTCCCTCCTCCATGTCTCGGCGTGCGGGAGGGTTTGATTTGAAAGCGCCATTAGCGGATTTGCAAGCAATTACCTCTGCAAAATGTATAGGGAGATTTCCTCTGCAAAATGAGAAAGTGGGATAACCTAGAACTAGTGTGAATGTTGGTTGGTGTGTGCAGAGTAGGCCAAAAGGCCTGTTTCCATGTGGTAATGTAAACTAAAATAAAGAGAACTGACAACTTGCATTTACAAACTATTTGAGGCAAAAGTAAATCAAGGTTAGGATGTTGCATAAAATGCCAGTCTAAAACAAAAATTATTACCAAGCTATAATTACTCCTTAAATATGGACCTTAAAAAAAATCAATGCATATCATTCCTTGATGTTTACATATTTTTTGCTGCCATCAATGAAAATACTAGAGTGGAGAGGGCTAGGCAATTCCCCTAATAATGAAACTTGTGACAGCATTCCTCGTGATGCATTGATTTTATATACACAATTAGATTCAACCATCATCCACATTTCAATTTTCTGGTGCAACTATGCTTGTGTTTTTGGTGAAGACATACATTTCATGTTTTTAGTGGAGACATGGTTGCACATTGATGGAATGTCAACACTTATTGAAGCTTGCCCACCTAACTATAATTTCCTCCAATCTGTCAGGAAAAGTGGAATGGGTGGCGGTATAGCTGTAATTAAAAAAGATTTTATGTGCATATTTTACATATGGTCACAAGAGGCTCATCTTGGGAGATTCTGTTCTTTTGAATATCTCACTACCAACCTTAAAACAGATGAAACTGTGCTCACTCTAATACTGGACAGACCACTCAGACAGCTATCCTTATTCCATATGGAATTCTCTGAATTGATCTCACTGGTCATAATGAGATATGATAAGAGTAATTTTAAATGGAGATATTAACATTCATGTAAACAGCACAGACCTCAAGGTGATAGTTTCTGAGCTTACTTGACACTCAACATGTAAATGAGGCCACTCACAAACATTGAAATACACTGGATGTGGTGAATATCCCGAGGGTAAAAAATTGATAACATCCTGGTGTCTGGTTTTATTGTTTGTGACCATTACTGTGTGTTTTTTAATGTGTTTTTAAAGTTGTTTAGGTGCCCTTTGGAGTCGACATGTAAAAGGCGCTTTTTAGATCCAGCAGCAGAACTCAAATTTTCTGAGCTTGTAAGTACATTCGCTCCTCTCACCCAGGAGATTCTGTTGACGAAATGATAAAAGCTTGTAACAATAACCTAGCTACGACACTTGATAAAGTTGCACCTCTCAAGATTAAAAGGAAAGTAAGGGTTAAAACATCTCCGTGGTTAAATAACTGTTCATACGTTTAAAAAACCATGTAGCCAAAAGAAAGTGGAGAAAAACAGGCCAATTAACCTATCAACCCGCATTTCTTTGGGATGTGGGAGGAAACCGGAACACCCAGAGGAAACCCACACGGTCACAGGGAGAACATGCAAACTCCACACAGACAGCATCCGAGACGCTGAAGAAGGGTCTCGACCCGAAATGTCACCCATTCCTTTACTCCTGAGATGCTGCGTGTCCTGCTGAGTTACTCCAGCATCTTGTGTCTATCTTCAGTGTAAACCAGCATCTGCAGTTCCTTCCGACACATTTGGGCTAATCAATTAATCAATTCCACCAAACTCATTTAATCCCGTGCAACTAACTCAATCCTTTTATTCGATAGGTTAAGCCACCTGTCTAACAATACAAACCAAGGCAACAGTGTGGCTACGAAAAGGATGATCATGTGAAGATCATATGAATACAGACAGAATACAAGATGGAACAGCGCGAGAACATCCATTTTGGTTTAAAAAGGCATAGATTGTGTTTTAAATGTTAAGAGATTGAAAGGTATTAGTGTTCAGTGGAACAACCCAGGCATCCTTATAAATGAATCACTGATGGTTAACATGCAGATACAGCAAATAGTTAGGAAGGCATGTCGTATGTTGATTTTCACTGCAAGGAAATTGGAATACGCGAGATATTTTGCTCCAGTTACAGTGGGTCTGCATCTGGAATACTTTGTACAGATCTGATGCTCCTTCTAAAATATTGATGCATTGCTGAAATAGTGCATCAAAAGCTCTCCATGTTGATTCCACATTTGAGAGATTAAGCTGACTGGGACTGTTTTTGACTTTAGAAAGAGGGTTACTCATTGAAACATACATACGTTAAAGGGATTTGCAGGGTAGATGTGGAGTTAATCACCTTGACTATCATGTGTAAAATCAAGAAACATAGTCTCATAATGAGAGTTGGTCCTTCAAGGTGATGATGAGAAATATCTTCAGAGGGTAGTGAATATTTTGAATTCCTTACCAGAGGGTTGGAAAGGCTAATTTGCTTAACATTTTCCAGGCATAGACACTACAAGCACACGAGAGCATTGAAACCTTACGCAAAAGATATGGTACTGACTGACTATGGTACTGGCCATTAATCCATTTTTTTTTTGCAGGCAATTTGGCTACTCAGCTTGTCAAATAACTTTAAAATACCTCACCATTCCCAAGTTATTTATTTCAGTCACATTAATGAGATAAACTTAATCTATAAAATTAAGGCATTTGTGACTTTCTGTGTGGGACACCATGTGCAGTATGTATACAGTTCCATAGTAGGCCCCCCTCGGTCATGACTGACCATGGGTGATGCGTCCTGGTCGGATGCAAACCTGGGCGATGTCATATGGAGGACAGGCTGTTGCCCATGCAGCACGTCCCCCCTCTCCACGTCGCTGATCGAACCAAAGGAACAGCAGGACCGTTAAAGTTTGGCACCAGCGCCGTCGCTGCCAGAGCAAGGTTGTAGACAACAACGAACTGCCTTAGGGGCTCCGACTCCGGATTTTCTTGAGATTTACTCCTGGAGCCTTTTCCATGACTGGATATGGCCACAAGGCAGTGGAGGTTTTAAATCAGAGTTTTCCCTCTCCTAGATGGACTGCCTACCCAGGCTGACGAGCCCCATCTGCCCGAGACTCGTTGGGGCGGGAGCGTCCACCTTCCCATGCAGGTCTATAGCACCTGCCCACTGCCCAGACACTGTCCATGGCAAAAGGCTAAATCTATCTCAACTGTGCTAAATTTAAATATGCCAGATTAACTCTATTAATCTGTACTACAGTTTAGTTCAAATCCTCCACAAACTTAATATTAAAAAGGTAACAATTCCATCTTCAAAGAAACAGAGTTATGAATGCACTAGTATAATCTCACAGTGGAAGTTTGCTTTCAATCTCTGTGCAAAACAAAGGTAAAAAATTAACAAACACAAATGATGGAAGCTTTAAATAGCTGAGTTGTCTTTGAATTTTTATTTTAAAAACCTGAACAAGTGCTATGCTAAACTCATTGAAGAATAATGAGTGTTAGTCCTTCATATTATGTTATAGTATCAATGTGATTGCAACTCATGTATTTCTGATTAGTGAAACCATTCAGGAATAAGTACTCAGTGTGAAAGATGTATAAATTAAGATAAAACTTAAGTAATAAATAAAAAATATTGGGTCTTTTGTTCACATGGCTAAGTTCTGAGTAATGTTGAACAAGTGGTTCAGTGTACTTAGTTAAGATATCTTTCCCAATCAAGTTGCAAAACAATTCCTCTAGCCAATTCATTAGCAAAGTGGAATTAAAGCTCAGTTTTCCTCCTACATTTGATCCTCAACATGCAACTAGATAAGCTCATGTTGCGTCTTCCATATTGTGTTTTTGATTTTTGTTTTTGGATTGAATTCTCTCTTTAATTTGTGTACTCGTGTTGTCTTTACTATTTATTTCATTCTGCTTACATGTTTCTACTATTTGTTAAACTTTGTAAGGTGTCCATGAGATTTTTGAATGGCGCCCATAAATAAAATTTATTATTATTATTATTATGTTACTACAACCACAGTACTATTGAGTACTGTCAAAGGTTGGCAAGTTGGGAGAGAGTAAGGCACAGGCAGTAGTTCTTTATCTGACATTCAACCATCAATCCATATTTAAGTATTCAAGTAACAAGATCGAGGTCCAGTGTGGTGCATTTACAAATGGAGCAGCAATGCTTGACAGAGCAGACAGGTGGATATTTTGGGAGGTGGATGCACTCTTCCCATTTACAACGGGGTTCTGAGGAATCCCAACACATGAATTCAGTTCTCAATTCCATTCAGAATGCTCCTAAGTTTTGAGCAGCCTTGGACCAGGGATTCTACAAGCTGGTGGTATTATCAAACCTTTTCCAAGGAAGTTTGTTTTAGGGAGGATGTCCTTCCTGCATTCTCCTGCCTCGCAAATGGAATGTCTGTTTCAGGAGTCTGCTTCTACAACAGGAAACCTTTTTGGAGAACCAGGTGAAGCAATGCAGTAAGATTGAGAAGAGTCTGAGTGATGATACAGATTTGACCTACACTACTTTGACCTCAGATTTTATACGTCTACTGGTCAAGATTAGGCATTGGAGCCAATAATGAAGCAGATAAGACAGAGGTAAATTTCAGTGGTCACATAATCTGACCGCTGAAGCAGTCAGAAACCCTTAAGAGATTTTTTTTTAAACCTTGTATTATGATTAACACAGCTCTTTTCCTACTAAGATCTCATGGAGAAGATTGTGCCAATGTGCACAGCAATTAATCAAATCCACATTGCAATTCAGGGAGAAGTTCCTCGTTCAGTGGGAAGTGGTGGTTTAGGTGGCCGTGAATACTTGCTGTGTGTACAAACAGGAAGATCATTCTCCAGTTACCCCAGATGCATTTTTCTTTTCTTTAAAGATGGTCATAATTCCAGCACAAGGTCTTTTGGTACATTCTCATCCTCAGACATCAGAATGAAAAGGAGGTTATCATTTGTAACTAAATCCCTTCCGTGGAGACAAGAGACTGAACATAGTGGAAACTTGAGGTAAATACAATGTGTTCAGGCAGCATCTGTGGAAGGAATGGACAGATGACGTTCAGAACAGAACTCTTCTTTAGACAAGAATATCTGAACAAGAATCACGACGTGAAACATCATCTGTCCATTCCCTCCACAAATGCTGTCTGACCTGCTGAGTTCCTCCAGCACTTGCTCTATAGCCCTTCAATGCCATACTTCAGCAAAAATAATATTTTCTCCTGAAGCCTTGTCAATTACTTAACATTTCATTGTGTTAACTTATTACTCATGTGATGACAAGACCCGACGTGTTACTTTACGATGCAAAGGGCCAAAGGCATCATGCCAAGGAGTGGGTAGCGATTGAGGAAGTGTTCCTAAAAGCAAATGTTCACCTTCTCTGTCTTTAAGTCTCCTGCTACCCACACAATTTTTGGCTTAGTGGGACAGGCTTTTGGGTACTTGGGCCCTCAATGGCCTTTAACTGTGCTGAGTTATTCAATTAAATACCCTGTATGTATTCTACTCATCATCTGTTCTGCAGACCATAGATTTAATGTGGACCTCAGCCTGCAGATACCCATTGATCCGTTTTGTTTGAATTAAAGAAGCACTATGTTGTTTCACTGGATCTCCCAATCATTCCCTGGTGCTTTTGAATTGAGACACCAAGCGTCTCTAGACAAGTGTTACTTGAGGTGGGCTATCGTCAGCCCAGAAAACACTTTGCAGTTCCTGTTGATTAACAGCTGTCGGATTGTCCATTAGGTGTTGACTAGTCATTGAGTATACAGAACGGAAACAGGCCCTTGGGGTCATCCTGACCAAGTTGGCATATTGCGTTAGGTAGACACAAAATGCTGGAGTAACACAGCGGGTGAGGCAGCATCTATGGAGAGAAGGAATGGGCGACGTTTCGGGTCGAGACCCTTCTTCAGACTGATGTCAGGGGAGGGGGTGGGACTGATAAACGGACTTTGTCCCCTGCCAAAGTATCGTGCACCAACCACCAACCTGGACACACTGCAGCAGAGCCACTGTCGTGCCGCTGCCGATCGGAACGCCTGTTGATGTTTAGTAGAGTAGAGTGTTAATTTGTTCATGATATATGTATTTTTACTTCTATTTATTTTTTACTGCACACTGAAATTGACACTGGTTGAGGAACGTTTTTTTGTTTCCTCTGGGTATGCGAATACTCAGGAAATGACAATAAAGATATACAATACAATACAATACAAGATAGAATGTAGGCAGAGACAATAGGACTAGTGGGAGAACTAGGGAGGGGAAGGGGAAGGAGAGAGAAAGCAAGGGCTATCTGAAGTTAGAGAAGTCAATGTTCATACCGCTGGGGTGTAAATCCCGTTGGAGGTGGCAAAAATGTTGGAGGATTATATTGCGTTATTGTTTATTGTGTTATTGCATTAGTCCCAATTGCCCCACAGCCATCTAAACACATGGTATCCATACATCTGTCCAATCTGTCCACTTCTCTAGCAGCTCATTCCAGATACAAACTATCCTCCGAGTGAAAAAGTACCTCTTAAATCTCTCCTCTCTCACTTGAAACATCGGCCAATGCATAGGGAACCATGCATCTGGATTCGCTGACTCTTGTTCTACAACCTCTCCAATGCATTACCATTTACTGTGCAAGTCCTGCCCAGGTTCCACTGGTCACAGGCCCCCAATCTAAAAAACAACCATCCACAACTACCTCTTGATTCCTCTGTCTATGGTAATTTTGAAGCCAATTGACGTTCATCTTTTTTCCATGAGATCTAACCTTCCAGACCAGCATACGATGTGGGCCCTTGTTAAAGGCTTTGGTAAAGACCATACAAATAACATCTACTGCTCTGCCCTCAATCAAATGCTGTCAATCGCATATCAACTCCTACCTCAGCAAGAATCTAAACCCACTAAAGTTTGTCTATCACCACAATAGATCAACAGGGTATGCAATCTTGCTGGCTCTCCACTGGACCACTTAAATAAAAACACATATGTCAGGCTGTTGTTCGTTGACTACAGCCCAGCGTTCAATACCATCATCCGCTCGAAAGTTATTATCAAGCTCAGGGAACTAGGTCTCTGTGCACCCCTTTGCAACCGAGTCTTCGATTTTCTCATTAACAGAACCCAAATGGTGAGAATTGGAAACAACACCTCCTCCTCGATAACAGTCAGCATGGGCTGCGTATCACCTTAAGGTTGCGTGCTCAGTCCCGTTCTACTTACTCTATATCCATGACTGTACAGCTGGACAAAGTTCAAACTTCTTTAACTTCGTTGACAACACCACCATTGTTGGACAAATTTGGATAATACGTCAGAGTATAGGAGGGAGATCAATCATCTGATTGAATGGTGCCTTACTCTCAATGCCAGTAAAACCAAGGAACTGAGTGTTGACTTTAGAAGAGGAAGGCTAAGGATCTACAACATGTCTTATCACAGGCACAGAAGGTCTTTAAATCCAGGAATTTGAATTTCCCAACTATCTTCACTTCAATACCATTGATACAGACTGGGAACGTGAACTTCACAATTCTGAGGTCTATGAGCGACTACTTTATTTTACTGATATCAATGGAGGTAGTTGATACCTTAACACCTCGTTGCTAAACCATCTACCTCCTTCCTGCATTCTGTCTTAATGTTTGAGATCCAGCACACTATGGTGGTGTCAACTGAAAACTTGTAAATTACATTTAGAGCAGAATTTGACCACACATTTGCGAGCGTTAATGGAATATAGCAAGAGGTTGAGAACACAGTCACTACACACCTGTTAAGATAATAGCGGCCACTACACCTGTTAAGATATTAACCATTGATCGAGTCCAAGCCTGTATTTTCAAGCAGCATTAATTTACATTCAACTATCAGGACAGAGCTGTGAGCAAAACTCTCAGTATATAGTTTTAGCAACCATTTTGAAAATCAATTTATTGACATAAAAATCATTATTATTCATTCACAATGCACTTAACGGTTTGCGCATTTAATAAAAGGTTTGTGACTTGAAGTATCAAAAACACGAGAACATCCCAAAAATCATAGGAGTCCTATAAAGCATGCTGGTAAACACATACAAATCCAAGTGGTCACAATTCATGCAGCTAGTCTCCAATTCACGAAGAACAGTCGAGCACAGGAACAGGCCCCTCGGGCAACAATGTTCATGCCAAACATAAAGCCAAGATAAACTAATCTCCTGTGACTGCTTGAGATCCATATCCAGCCATTCCCGTAATTCATGCACCTATCTAAAAACCTTCTAAATGCCACTATAAAATCTGCCTCCCCTGATAGCGCATTCCAGGCATGCACCACTCTCTATGTAAGAATACTTGCCCGCACATCTTCTTTAAACTTTGCTTCTCTCACCTTAAAACTATGCCCTCTAGTCTTTGACAATTCTTTCCTGAGAAAAGTGTTATTAATTTTTGCTACCATTCAATTAAAAAAACAGCCAAATTAATTCAGGTACCACCCAAGCAAATAGAAATTAATTTAAAGTCAGAAGAAAAGAAACCACAAGCTAGTTTTCATAATCATAAACTTTATTAATCAAGTATGTTTTGCAACATACGAGGAATTTGATTTGCCATACAGTCAACTAATAAAAAGCAACAGAATACACTAAATACATTTTAACATAAACATCCACCAGTGACTCCTCCACATTCCTCACTGTGATGGAAGGCGAAAAAAAGTTAAATCTCTTCCCTTCTTTGTCCTCCAGCGGACGGGGGCCTCTAACCTTCCGTTGACGGGACGATCTTACTCCCGTAGCCGTCGGCGGGCCTTCTCGTTGGGGCGATCAAGCTCCTGCGACGGGCGATCTGACCCCAGGTCAGGGCTTGTTGAACGTCGTGCGGCTTTTGAAGCTCCCGACATGTCCGAGACTGCGAGCTCCTGATGATAAAGTCTGCAGGCCGCGGTTGGAGCGTCGATCCAAGGGTAAGGGATCGGCTCCGATGGAAAGTCCACGCCCCGCGGTGGGGCTCAAAGTCAGTCCCGAGCATGCTTCCAGCTCCACGATGTTAGGCCGCAGAGCAACCGGAGAATCGACCCGGAAAACAATCGCATCTCCGGCAAGGTAAGAGATTGAAAAAAAAGTTCCCCCGCCCACATAAAACAAACCAGAGAACATTAACACAAACTTTTTAAACACACTAAAAATAACAAAAAGACAAAAAGGACAGACAGACTGTAGATGAGGCTGCCATCGAGGCGCCACTCGGTTTTGGATCACATTATTAAAATACGTGCATCTAAATCCAGTTATGTATGCACTTCTATTTTGTTTTTAAATTATTTAAAAAATGCTAACTTTGCCATGACTACAGTAGCTGTCAAAGAACAGATCCAAACAGTTGCTGATGACAACTAAGCTAATTGGATGAAACAGCACAAAAGAGGATTCTCATCCTTCAAATACCTGACATCTATAGCATCTTGTTGCAGCTACGTGAATTCAGGTGTAAACATGTCATACCATTCAAATGCATGTTTTTCTATTGCTGGTAGTAAACAGCTCAAAAAGAAAACACGGAACTTTATTCTGCCATACAGTGCTCAACAATAAAAATATTTAACTAAAATTCATGTAACCATCAACAGAATCCTTATGCCAATATATTGTTGGTGTCTGAGCTTGTGCTCAATGTGGAGTTTCTGCTAACACCATCAAATATAATGGTTTGAGAGTAGAGCGACTCACCACCAATTCTAAACTTCTCAACTTTTGCCACTGTACTGTTGCTGGGAATTTCAAATTACCTTTAAGATCATCTCAAAAATATTTTGAAATTAGTTGCCATACAAATTAGTTGCCATGACCACCAGGGGCACCGTATGATGGCAGCCTCTGCCTACAGTCTGTTTTTTCGTTATTTTGTTATTTTTAGTCTGTTTAAAAAGTATGTTTTGGAGGTTTCTTAGTCTTTTTATGTCGGGGAGATGGTGAGGGTAAGGGGGAAACCGTTTCTCAGTCACTTCCTCAGATGCCTTACTGGGGTCGCCGTGTTGAATCTCCGGAGTGTTGGGCCTGCTGCTTAACATCGTGGAGCTGTGGTTGCGGAGCTTCTAGCGGCGCTGACTTCAACATCGCGGAGTCCTGGGATCCCTTTGACGAGGGCCGCCAGTGTTGAATCTCCGCCCAGCTCGGCCTGTGGACTTCGGGAGCCGCGGTCTCCAGTAAGAAGTGGCCGATTCGGAACTCCAAGCCGCTGAGAATGTTCTTCCGTTCCGATCATCCCGGCGAGAGGGCCTGAAACATCGGGCCGCCGTAGCGGCGACTGTGGAGGGCTCCGGAGGCCCCGACCACGAGTGAACAACAACGAGGAGGATGACTGAACTTTGTTGCCTTCCCTCACAGTGGGAAATGTTGATTCCGCTGTGTGGGGATCTTTATGTTAAATTCTATCGTGTGTTGTGTTCTTTTATATTCGTATGGCTGTATGGTAACCAAAATTTCACTGTACCAATTGGTGCATGTGACAATAAATGTAAACTGGAAACTACAAATGGTTTACTCTGGTCAAAAAAGTTGATTATCACATTGGTTGACACTTTGGCCAGACATACTTATGCAAGGGTCAGCCAGAAATGCCACAAGACATTTTAAGATTGTAACATGTGATTATCATTCATTGCTGAAAATATTCCAAAGCCTAATTCATTATTCCATCCCGCTAATTTATATTTCTTGGAGACAATAGTTTCTAGTGTAACAGCAAAATGACGACCGAAACGAGCCCGCTTCGCCCCACATGCCTCCCAGGGGACTGCGGAGAACCAGGGCGGCAAGGCCTGTCTGGGCCAAAGGAGCCTCAGAGTTGGCGGTGATGGGAGCCTCGGCGGCAGTGGGGCTTCGCGGTCGAAGAACAATTGGGACCCGGCATGGGGGGGACCACCTTGAAGAACAATGGGGACCAAGCGTGGGAGGACCGCTGTGAGGAACGGTGGGAGAACAAAGGGTGACCCAGTGTGGGGGCGGGGGGCTCACTCCAGTTTAGAATTCCCTGCCCAGGGAATAAGTCTGTGTTTGTTTGTTCCTTTGTTCCAGTGAATTTGTAGCGGTCAAATTTTATTGTGTAGGAAAGAACTGCAGAAGCTGGTTTAAATCAAAGATGGACACAAAATGCTGGAGTAACTCAGCGGGACAGACAACATATCTGGAGAGAAGGATTGGGTGACGTTTCGGGTCGAGACCCTTCTTCAGACCATGTCCCACTATTATTGCCACTTCTATTACCATGTCCCACTAAAAGTAAAAAGGCAAATAACCAATGTCCCTTTGCTATGTGTTGCAGGACAAACATGTTGTTGAGAGGAGCAAGCAAGGAAGCAAGCATAAATAATGCCTCCAATAGTATAGTCCTCAATACTCCAACAAAGCATCAACCTGTATTCTGCACTCCTGTCTCCATGAACCCATGGTCTTACTCAGCAATGGTGCACTACTACCGAGCCAAACCTGATGCTTTGAATAGCAATCATCATTTAAAATGCAAGGATTGAAATACTGCACAGCACAGGTCCACCGGAAGTAACAGCAGGGTTCCGTTCCTGTGAACTGCAGGTAACCTGGATAGTCTGCAGCAGCCAGCAAATCCAACCAGTCTCCCAAATGCTTGCTCATACAGTGCCCTTTATAATGTTTGGGACAAAGACCCATCATTTATTTATGTACCTCTGTACTACACAATTTGAGATTTGTAATAGAAAAAAATCACATGTGGTTAAAGTGCACATTGTCAGATTTTATTAAAGGGTATCTTTATACATTTTGATTTCATCATGTAGAAATTGCAGCTGTGTTTATACACAGCCTCCCCATTTCAGGGCACCATAATTTTTGGGACACATGGCTTCACAGGTGTTTGTAATTGTTCAGGTGTGTTTAAATGCCTCCTTAAGGCAGGTATAAGACAGCTCTCAGCACCAATCTTTCCATCACCTTTGGAAATTTGTATTGCTGTTTATCAACACGATGACCAAAGTTGTGCCAATGAAAGTCAAAGAAGCCGTTATGAGACATACACAAGAACAAAACTGTTAGAGACATCAGCTAAACCTCAGGGTTACCAAAATCACATGTTTGGAACATCATTAAGATGGCCCTAGTGAGACCACACCTGGAGTATTGTGTGTTTTGGTCCCCTAATTTGAGAAGGACATTCTTTCTATTGAGGGAGTGCAGCGTAGGTTTACAAAGTTAATTCCCGGGATGGCGGGACTGTCATTATGCTGAGAGAATGGAGCGACTGGGCTTGTACACTCTGGAGTTTAGAAGGATGAGAGGGAATCTTATTGAAACATAAGATTGTTAAGGGTTTGGACACGCTAGAGGCAGGAAACATGTTCCCGTTGTTGGGGGAGTCCAGAACCAGGGGCAACAGTTTAAGAATAAGGGGTAAGCCATTTGGAACGGAGACGAGGAAACACTTTTTCTCACAGAGAGTTGTGAGTCTGTGGAATTCTCTGCCTCGGAGGGTGGTGGAGGCTGGTTCTCTGGATACTTTAAAGAGAGAGCTAGATAGGGCTCTTAAAGATAGCGGAGTCAGGGGATATGGGGAGAAGGCAGGAACGGGGTACTGATTGGGGATGATTAGCCATGATCAAATTGAATGGCAATGCTGGCTCGAAGGGCCAAATGGCCTACATCTCCACCTATTGTCTATTGAAAGAGAGCACTGGTGAGCTTACTAATCGCAAAGGGACTGGCAGGCCAAGGAAGACGTCCACAGCTGACGACAAGAATTCTCTCTATAATAAAGAAAAATCC